>JAECUM010092995.1:0-185178 GCA_016617855.1 Megalonaias nervosa | reverse complement strand
GGCAATTCTGCCTTGACATCAGTCATACTGATGATTCCGCCTCATAGATAGTGCGTGTTGGCTTTTCAGCCCTGACATCAGTCATACTGGTGATTCTGCCTCATAGATAGTGCGTGTTGGCTATTTGGCCCTGACAGCAGTCATACTGGCAATTCCGCCTCAGATACTGCATGATTTTCTACCATCTTACCACACTAACCTCATGCAGCTGAGGGTGAGACCCAAGGAATGCCAAAGATGTATACTTATGTACTGTTTTATAATGCTAAATAGTTGTTATTAAAGAGTTTGAGATTACTTCTGTATTAGTTCTTCTTATGCTATAATGTATCATATACGCAGTTCACCTGTCAGTCAGTCCAGCTAGTGGTACATGAGTGTTGGTAGAATTAGCGATTCCAATTATGGTCCACCTGTCCATCATTCTATCTATTTTATATTGTGTAAACTGTATTTGTAAGTCTTATCATTAATGACATAACTGTGTTTTCAAGTCTTTTAGCAGTGTTTACACTACTGTGTTTATAAGTCTTTTAGCAGTGTTTACACTACTGTGTTTTCAAGTCTTTTAGCATTGTTCACACAGTTACATTTACAAGTCTATTATCATTGTTGATAATATTCCACCAATTACGAGTCTTTTAGCAATGTTTACACTACTGTGTTTTCAAGTCTTTTAGGAATGTTTACACTACTGTGCTTTCAAGTCTTTAGCAATGTTTTCAAGTCTTTTAGCAATGTTTACACTATTGTGTTTTTAAGACTTTAGCAGTGTTTATACTACTGTGTTTTCAAGTATTTTGGCATTGTTCGTATAGTTAACATTTGCAAGTCTTTTATCATTGATGATACTATTCTACCCATTATGAGTCTTTTAGCAATGTTTACACTATTGTGTTTTCAAGTCTTTTAGCAATGTATACACTATTGTGTTTTCAAGTCTTGGCAGTGTTTACACTTCTGTGTTTTCAAGTCTTTTAGCAATGTTGACACTACTGTGTTTTCAAGTATTTTAGCATTGTTTACAGAGTTACATTTGCAAGTCTTTTATCATTGTTGATACTATTCCACCAATTACGAGTCTTTTAGCAATGTTTACACTACTGTGTTTTCAAGTCTTTTAGATTTGTGTTGTGTTGTGTTGACACTGCAAAAAGACTTGTAAATGTAACAACAATGTGAAAAGACCTGTATATACAGTAGTGCCTACAGTGATAAAAGACTTGTAAATAAAGTAGTGTCAAGATTGATAAACGACCTAGAAAAAGTCATGTAGTAGTGTCCACACTGCTAAATGACTTCTAAATGCAGTGTCCACCCTGCTAAAAGATAAATGTAATAGTGTCATCAATGATAAAAACTTGTAAATATTTTGGTGTCAAAACTATTAAAAGACTGTAAATGTAACTGTGTGAATAATGCTAAAAGACTTGAAAACACAGTAGTGCAAATATTGCTAAAAGACTTCAAAACACAGGAGTGTAAACACTGCTAAAAGACTTGAAAACACTTCTGCAAGCATTTTTCTGTTTGCAATATTGAATCTCTTTTCTTGGAATGATTTTCAAATCTTAAAATGCTTTTATACTTCTCCAAACATAATTATCTAATTTCTACATTTAATTTTCAAAACACATTTAAAAAATCACACGTGTATTTTGCAATTATGTTCACATGCAGAAGTGTGCTTGCATATATGCAAATGTGCATTTGACTCACCTCTGGAGCTGATGAAGATCTACACATATGCAGATTTGCTTTTGACCCACCTCTGGAGATGGTGCAGATTTACACATCCAAATTTCCTTTTGACCCACATCTGGAGATTGTGCAGATTTACACACACGCATATGCAAATTTGCTTTTGATCCACCTATGTAGATGGTGCAGATTTACACATATGAAGATTTGCTTTTCAACTTGATGTAGACATGGTGGAAATTTACAATTTTACATGTTTGCATATCCATTCTCATGACATAATCTGTGTACCAGTATATTTGCAAATATGCATATGTAAATTTAAACACATATGGAACTAAACAGGTGCATGTGAACAGAAGTCTGATGCAAATTGCTTAACCACTCTGCTATCCAGACCCTAAGTTTTGTGCATATTTGTGCATTGTCATTTAATTAAGTCATCCTGATTCTATGATATGTCTGTTGCAGGGTGACCCCAATGTGCCTGCTGGAGAGGTAAGTGTGTACGTTGACTTAAGAAGACCAATGATTCTCAACAGAGAACAACAGGAGTCCTTGCAAACACTCCGAGATATAGACACGCCAGATTTACCACCAGAATTTGATGGAAATATGAACTTAAGCCAACCATTTATTGTTCCAAGTCAGTGCGAGGAGAGAGAGGACTACAAGGATATTCCTAAATATTGTAAAGCAAGGTACATTAGAAAGATATGAAAGTTTTAAGTGTTTACATATAGTTTTGACAAATGTTTAAAGTCTGCATTCTTCTGCACTTTTCCCCCAGTTCATCAAGTCCCATTTTTAATATAACGCCCAGGAATTATATACCGTTTTATGAAAGTGTTTTGAAGAGAATTTTTTAAAAAGTATGTTTGAAAGTTGAGAAGTTTAGTCAAAGTGAAGTTAGATTATAGATCATAATGTTTTACTCACTCTCTTGTCATCTTGTCTCTCTATCTCACCCTCTCTTGCAGTGAAAGACATGCACACACAATCAATGAGTACCATTAAGGCTTGTCATTTTTTATATGTGTCAGGCAAGCTTTTGTCTGGCCTCCAAATTATGCAGTGTTTTCTTCCATCTTTCAGGTAATTGAATTGGTTAGCAGTCCGATGGAATCTAAGTTTTGTGACACTTTACTGACACACACCATCCATTGCAAATGAGTTGTATTTTCAGCCCACAGAATTTTCTGACTTGGCAGTAATATTCTCTTATTCTTTTTTCAGGTATCACAGCAAGGGTCGGATTGCTGGCTTTGGATACCAAAATCCTTCCTTCAGTAATAATCAGTGGGTTATGTTTAGTGAGGATGTATTTGGAGTTCTTTGGTTGGACTTGTATTCATTCAGTCTCTTTAATCGAATCAAAGAAGAGTTTAAAATCGAAAACAACCTATGTCATTTACAAACTAGTTAGATGATTATCATGAAGACTGTTGAAAAAGGGAAAAAAAAGCAAAAAGCATTGTAGATATATTACATTGTGTCATCCTTAAACAGAATTGTACTTAATATTACTTTGAGCTAAATATACATATATAAGTATATAAATAAGTTTACATTGTGACAAACTGTGATGTTGTTTACATGACTTTCTTGATGCACAGTTTCAAGAAATCATATACAAATTTTTTATTTTCTACATATTTAAGGGTACAAAATAAAAGTATGTAATTACAAGAATCTCCCTTGTGTTTGTTATCAGGAAAGTAGAGGCTATCCTTTGAGAAGGAGAATTTGTGTCATGGAATTCAGGCAGTCAGGTCAACTTCAGGTTCCAGATTGCCCTTTCTTGCCAACATGAAGATGCCGATGAGTATTATTTTCACCCATTAGGCAGACATGTTTTGATTTTTACCATTAAAACAACTCTTTCTCTCTAACCATAGAGGTAGAATATAAGGTCACATGGTATTGACTCGATCTTGTACTATAAACAATCTGTTACAAAATTAAGTTTGCATGAGATGCAATGTAAATTGCTGCAAAAAATGCCCTAGATTTTTCACCACAATCTCACGTCTAAAACATGAAAATTCTCCTTTTGTTCCTGAATACCACCTGTCAAAGGTATGCCCCATCAAATGCTGATTTTCTCGCAGAATGCCAGTCTTAAAGGAATATCCCATAAAATGTTACTTTTGACCCTGAATACAATGCTGCCTGTGAACAATTCCATTTTGCAAGAGTTAGAAAAAAGGATAGGAAATCTATCCTTGAGAACCAAGATTTTCTCTTGTGAATACATTCCCAGATTAACATTAGGGATCTAAGCATGCTACCTCCCGAATCTAGCCCTACTAAGAGAAAAATTTGTCTTTTCTGTCAGATTAACAGGGTGATAATTCTTGCTCATTACCTCCCATTCTGGTTATAGTGGACATCATCGCCTTCCATATTGGAACTTCGAGATTCGAACTTGGATTCAGTTAAAACTGTTTAGTGATAGGACCTATATTTTTCAATTTTTGGATTATATTCATAAACCATAAGTCCTATTTCATATTTTTACCTTGTTTTCTAGGGAAATAAATTATTTTGTTAAATTTACAAAGCTTGTTGACTTCACTCTTTTCTTTTGTTAATTTTATATGAGCCTACACATAACAAAGGAAAATTGGGGGCTCGTCTGGGATATATGAATTTTGGCTAAAATATTTCAGAAAATTGTTCTTTGAAATTTAAATTCCCCTAGTTTTCAGAATATTTTAGTCCCAAGTACTATTTCATATTTTGTTTGAAATTTTTAGTGGCATCAACAGGTTTTTTTTCACAAAATCATCAAAAATAGAGAGTTTTTTGAAGTTTTCCCAGGAGTGGTTGGAAATTTTGAAAATGGAAGTCCAGCTAAAAAAGGTTGGAATTAGAGATAAGACAGGTTCAGTTTCAGATAGAAAAGATACAAATGGAAAAAGAAATGAAAGTAATGCAGTTGCATTTTGAGAAAGAGAGAGAGAGAGAGACAGGAAAGAGAGAAAGATAAGCAAATGCAGTTACAATTTGAGAAAGAGGATAGAGAGAGAAGAGGAAGAAAGATAAATGCAGTTACAATTTGAAGAAAGAGAGAGACAGACAGACAGATGCAAAGAGAGAAGGATAAAAAGGAATTTCAAATTCGGTTAAAAGAATTAGAGCTGGCAAAAGGAAAACACTCCCCTACTTTTAATGTTTTCAAAAATATCAAGTTAGTGCCCCCTTTTCTGGAAAAAGAAGTAGACATATTTTCCTTGTTTTGAAAAAATTGCGGAAAATTTGAGATGGCCAAGGGAGCATTGGACTCTATTATTACAATCTGTACAGTAGTCCCCCTCTTATACGGCCACCCCATCTGCACCGGGAAAGTGGCCTTATAAGACGGGTGGCCTTTCCAGAGGGGGACTAAATTTTTGTGAGAAGTATATGTAATGTACGTAGTAAGAAAGCTACATTCTTCAAAGCATTTAATATCTTCATTTAATATTTTCGTTTAAAAGTAACATTAATTATTAAAAGGTTCTTCTTCATATAATAATAGACTTATTTCAACTGAATATGCATTATTAGTTCTTATTTTTGGCGTAAGCATGTTATGCGAGCGTGTGTTGTTGTCATGCACATTGCAAAACCATTCAAGAACGTCATTTAAATCTTGGTACATACATAATTCTCTTTCCATTTGCTCCATTTTCCCACTGCTGCTGAATAACCTCCTTGTCGGTTACAATGTTGTTTATTTTAGTTTTTTTAACATAAAATTGTTTTATTCAAGTCTTTTCCACCTAAAATTGTTCGGCAAGTCCCCCCTCCCCACTGCACCTGATGTCGTAGAGGAGAATATCCGACTTTTTTCTAAAGTAATTGTCTCCGTTTACGTGATGACATGTTAATGTTTGGTAATGATTTATTCGGATGTTGCTAACTGTATGCGATTTATTTATGCAGACGAAACTTTTGTAGAGTGGACGAAATGCCTTCTTCGTAAAGGAAGCGATAAATGTGTTGTCATGTAATTTTTCGGTCTTTGTCTGGTATCATGTTTTGTTCAAGGTTAATTTCTCTGTGTGTGCCTGTGTCTGCACAAAATCTATTTTTAGCCTATGCTGATCCTGTTATGATCTTGACAATTACGTCCGGTTGTAATCATCAATGTTGCCAACTGCAAGACTGATAAAACAATTTTTCTGCATTTAAACAAAATGCAATGTGTTTTTAAAGGCAGCGATTTTGTCACATGATTCATTAGTCGCAATCTGTTACCCTATTGGTTTTACATTTCTTTACACTAAGAGAGAAAGGCCAAAACGGCTTCGATATGTATGCAGATTGAACCTGAAGAATAGCACCTCACGGCCATTAGGATTTGCAAACTTGGCAATTATTTTCAGTAGTAATAGCAACTAATTATGAAAGTGAACAAGCTCAACATCTTACTAAAGGAAGCCATAAAGCCATTTTCCCGCTGGCTTGTGTATTGTACATCAATACCGCCACTTCTCAGCTGTTACTACTGTTCAATAATTGTAATCTTAACAATTATCAGAGTGACTAAACTGGACATCTCATGATAACACAGCAGTACGGCTAATCGGATTACGTGTACTTACCTTTTTGTATGGAATAAAATTTGAGACTTACCTTACCTTTTTGTATGGAATAAAATTTGAGTCTTACTCGGCTTTATGGGATAAATGCGGCTTTTCGTGAGGGGTAAATGATGTAATATTAACCTTGGTGGTTCATGTACTTTAGTCAACACTTCTGTCAGTAACGAAAACCTGACATCGGGAAACAGAAATCGGATTACTTAACACACGTTATGAATAAAATACTGATTCTGGATACAAATTACAAAATGAAATGCGGCCGCTTGTGAGGGGTAAATTTTATATTTTTGCACTAATATGCTGGCTGCTGGTCACGTTAGCAGGGTGGCCTTTCATGAGGGGTACTTTTGAACACAAACTCGTAGGTGCCGACGGATTCTGGCCGTAAGGAGCGGGTGGCCACTGGTCAGGGGGACCATTCAAGAGGGTGACTACTGTACTTACTGGTAGAGCTAGTGATATTTATTTTTCACTGTCACTAGAGCAGAGTGCTGACGATAATGTGGTTAAGGGCTATATTTTGAAGGGTTATGAGTTAGTCCCCGAGGCTTATCAGCAAAAATTCAGGAATTCTAGAAAATCAACTCACCAGACCTATGTCGAATTTGCATGGGAAAAAGCACAACAATTTGATAGGTGGTTCTCTTCTAGAAAGGTTAACAAAGATTACAAAAGTCTCAGACAACTCATGTTAGTTGAGTTTAGGAATTGTGTCCATAGCAACATTAAGACTTATCTTGACGAGCATAAGATTGAAACCTTGGAAAATGCTGCTTGTGCTGCTGATAAGTATTTCTTAACGCATAAAGTTTCTGTTGTAAGCAAGTCTTTCACTCAGCAGTCTACTGATAAAAAGGTATTGCAGCCAAATACGACTCCTTCTAAAACTCAATCTGGCACAACTTTTAAAAATCAAGTTTCAGATAAGTTTGATTCAAAATCCTCATCTCTTCCTACATGTACCCATTGCAAGAAAAAAGGACATGTTATTTCTGATTGCTTCAAATTGAAATATAAGCATCAGAATCAAGATAGACCTATCCCAAATGCTCTTATTTCTAAGAGGTCAAGGTCACAGTCATGTATTGAAAGCAATACATTTGTTGGGTCTAATAAACCCCAGTCTGATTTTATTGTGGAGAATTATGAACCATTCATGTCGAATGGTTCTATATCACTCTTGGGTGATTTGGCCAATCCTATCCCTATTAAAATTTTAAGGGATACAGGAGCCTCTCAGAGTCTTTTATTATCAGGTACTTTGCCTTTTTCTGAGAAGTCTTGTTCTAATGAGAGTGTTCTCATTCAGGGAGTAGAGTGCAGCTTTGTTAACGTTCCTCTCCATTGTGTAAATTTGTCATCAGACTTAGTTTCAGGACCTGTGACAGTCGGAATAGTGTCTTCATTACCTGTTGAGGGCATTCATTTGTTACTAGGCAACAACCTAGCTGGAGACAAGGTTGTGGTTAATCCACTTGCAACTGACAAGCCTTCTTTGGATCAGAAAGTTGATCCTATTGAAAAAGAATTCCCTGATTTATACCCAGCTTGTGCAGTTACTAGAGCTATGGCAAAGAAAGCTCTTGAGAATGATTTCGATAAGGAAAGTATTCCTTTAGCTGACACATGTATTGGTCAGGCTTTTGATGAGGTCACTTTCACTCCTTGTTTGGATCAATCAAAAGGTATTGATCACAGTGATCCTCTTTTAACTACTCATTCTATTTTATCTAATCAGGGTGACAAACGACAATCACTTGTCGTTGAACAGGAAAAACATCCTGAGATCTCCTGTTTGTTTCAGAGGGCCATTAGTGAAACTGAAGCCACTGAAGTACCTGTCTGTTATTTCATTAAAAATGGAATTCTTACGAGAAAATGGAGACCTCCCGAGGTACCTGCCGGTGATAAGTGGTCAGCGAACTATCAGATTGTAGTTCCAAAATCTTACAGACAGGAAATACTTAGTTTGGCCCATGAAACTCCTCTGGCTGGTCATTTAGGGATTAATAAGAATTATCAAAAGATCTTGACTTACTTTTATTGGCCAAAAATCAAAACTGATGTTTGTAAATACTGTAGATCTTGTCATACTTGTCAAATGGTAGGAAAACCCAATCAGAAGATACCTAAGGCTCATCTGCAACCTATTCCTGCATTTGACAAACCATTTAGTAGAATTATGGTCCCTTACCTAAGACCAAGTCAGGTAACCAATATTTGTTGACCATTATGTGTGCGTCAACAAGATTCCCAGAGGCAATTCCTTTGAGGAATATTAAAACCAGAACTATAGTAAAAGCTTTGAAAAGTTTTTTACTCAGTTTGGCCTTCCCAAATCTGTCCAATCTAGTCAAGGGTCAAATTTTATGTCGGCATTTTCCAGCTACTCATGCTTGAATTTGGCACTAAGCAATTCAAGTCAAAAGTGAAATTATGGTTTCACAGAACTTTAATTGAGAGAAGTTTTGAGTCTTGTAATAGAGTTCATTCTCTCTTGCTCATTCTTCAATATTTTCTTCAAATTAGATTTTACAGCCCTTACAAAGTTAAGAAGAAAATGAATGAGTTAAATTATAATAATAGTACTCTGATCTAAATAAATTAATGGAGTACTAGTATATTGAAAGAGATAGCCAAGTAAATCATGCAATTAATTTAGTTGTACCTGTCCCACCAACTGAGGATTTAAGCGAAGGAATTCAATCGGACTCTACTGATTTTGGAGTGACAAATATTCGGAATTTGGAAATTATGAAAAATCTGGACCAGAAACTTTTAAATTTGCAACAACAGGAAAGGAATGAACTTAAAACAACTATTATTTGAATATGAGCACTTATTTCCAGATGTTCCTATGAGGACAATTAAAATTTTTCATGACGTTGAAATTGTAAATTCAAAACCTGTGAAACAACACCCATATAGGATGAACCCTCTCAAACAGGAATACTTGAAAAAAGAAATTCAGTATTTGTTGGAGAATGATTTCACAGAGCCCAGTAAAAGTGACTGGAGTTCACCATGTATACTTGTTCCGAAACTGGATAAAATTTTCCGTATGTGCACTGATTATAGGAAGGCGAACAGTGTGACAAAAACAGATTCATTTCCATTACCAAGAATCAATGATTGTATTGATAAAATTGGAAATGCGAAGTACGTCACCAAATTTGACCTGAAAGGATTTTGGCAAATTCCACTAACGGAAAGGGCAAAGGAAATTTCGGGATTTGTGACTCCAGATGGACTCTATCAATATAAAGTAATGCCGTTCAGGATGATGGGTTCCCCAAGTACCTTTCAACGTTTGATGAATATGATTACCTCTGGCTTAGATAATTGTGATGCTTACATCGATGATGTCATCATCTACAACGACACCTGGAAAGAACATCTAGCAACGATTCGGAAATTCCTTGAAAGACTCACTGATGCAAGTTTGACAATCAATTTATCTAAAAGTGAGTTCTGCCATGCTTGTGTAACATTTCTAGGACATATTATGGGACATGGACAAGTTAAACCTATAGATGATAAGGTCAAGGCTATCTCTGAATTCCCTGTGCCTGTCAGTAAAAAAGCAGCTGATGCAAATTTTAGGTATGACTGGATACTATCGGAAATTTTGTTCCAATTTTTCTAATATTGCTGAACCCCTGACAAACTTGTTGAGCAAGAAAAACAAGTTTTATTTGGACTGAAAAATGTCAGGAGGCTTTTGATAGGTTAAAAGCCATACTTAAAAGTGCGCCGGTTCTTACAGCTCCAAATTTCAGTCAATCTTTTAAACTATCTGTTGATGCGAGTGATATTGGGGTTGGAGCAGTATTGATTCAAGAAGATAGAAATGGTGTTGATCATCCAGTGTGCTGTTTCTCAAAGAAATTAAATAAGCACCAAAGAAATTACCCAACAATCGGGAAGGAATGTTTGGCTTTAATATTGATATTACAGCATTTTGAAGTTTGCATTAGTTCAGCTCCTTCTCCAGTTGTTGTGTTTAGTGATCACAACTCCCTTACTTTCATTGACAAGATGAAAAATAAAAATCAAAGATTATTAAGGTGGAGTTTGTTTTTACAATATAATCTTGACATCAGGCACATCAAGGGAAAAGATAATTTAATTGCAGATGCACTTTCCCGTGTATAGAAATATTATTTCATGTACACTTTAGATAATTCATAAAAGTTCTTCTTATGTAATTTTGTTTTACCTCATGTATAATTTACATATGGTAAAGAAAAAGCTTTATTATTTTTATTTTTAAATTTATTTCCAGTGTGGGAATCTGATTCTTAGATAGGGCTATTCTAGCATACGTGCAAATTGGTATTTTTTTTACTGCGCTGTTCAAGTTAAGTGACCACGTGAGTCATCATGTGATCTAAAATCACAGGTTAAAACAGACATTTTCTAGTGGATTTGATCAGTCGTAAATATATACCTTCGGGCTCAAGGTATTTGTCTTGTTGTTGCCATTTAAATTGAGTTTTTTATTTAAAATAATTTATTCACTGTGGAAAATACTCTTTTTCATCGAAATTCTTGGACAAAGACATTCACTAAATTATTCAAAATTCTAAATCCAGAATTATATTCTTGGTGACTCAACAAGGAACTGTTGACACATCAACACAAACTGGTTATAGAGGACATCATTGCCTTCCATATTGGAACTTCACTGAGATTCGAACTTGGATTCAATTAGAACTGTTTAGTGATAGGACTTATATTTTTCAATTCTAGGATTAATTTTTGGATTATATTCACAAACCATAAGTTCTATTTCATATTTTTACCTTGTTTTCTAAGGAAATAAATTATTTTGTTAAATTTACATAGCTTGTTGACTTCACTCTTTTGTTACTTTTGTACAAGCCTACATGTAACATATTTGACTATAAGTAAAGAACTTTGAACAAAGGAAGCAATATTTCATGGATTTTCTGGATGAATAAAGGATGCAATATTTCTTAGATTTCCTGAATGAACAAAGGAAGTAATATTTCATGTATTTATTGGATGAAGGCTTCAGTTATCTTTGACCATGTCATCCGAATCCACTGATGATCTTAAAAGTTGAATCTAACACACAGTGAGATAGTAGTGATAGTTACTGATCAAACTTCATTGGCACTTCAACAGTTGATTGAATTTATTTTCTTGCTGGGAAACAACAGTATTTACATCAGAAATGCCAAAAGCAATCTATATAAAGACTACAAAGATTTTCTGAATTCATCACGTCTACATGGCAAACACAACTGTTGTTAATCAACTGACTCCACAAAAAGAATTAGTGGTCTATTCAACCTCACCCCCACCCCACAACCAATTGTTTTCAAACAGTTTTGTTGTGAATTAATTTCTTTCTCAGTAACTTAAACTCAGTAAAGATAATACATCAATGTCAGTATATAAAAAAGTTTATGATATGAAAATTTAGAGCAAAAAAATCAAATAGGTTACAAAAGAAATCAAACAGGTTACAAGATCATCTGGCCATTGTAATGATTACAAGAAAAACATAAAAGCTAAGAAAAGTTTTCAACAATGGAAAATATTCCATTCATAAAATATTGGCCAATACAACTGTCCCGCTCGTTAACTGGGTTATTTTCTTATAATGTTAATCACTGATAACAACATGAATCTTCTCATAATGTCAGTCACTGATAACAACATGAATCTTCTCATAATGTCAGTCACTGATAACAACATGAATCTTCTCATAATGTCAATCACTGATAACAACATGAATTTTCTCATAATGTCAGTCACTGATAACAACATGAATCTTCTCATAATGTCAATCACTGATAACAACATGAATCGTCTCATAATGTCAGTCACTGATAACATGAATCATCTCATAATGTCAATTACTGAATACAACATATATCTTCTCATAGTGTCAATCACTGATAACAACATGAATCTTCGTATAATGTCAATCACTGATAACAACATCAATCTTCTCATAATGTCAATCACTGATACCAGCATGAATCTTCTCATAATGTCAATCACTGATAACAACATGAATCTTCGTATAATTTCAATCACAGATAACATCAATCTTCTTATAATGTCAATCTCCGATAACAACATGAATCTGTTCATAATGTCAATCACTGATAACAAGATGAATCTTCTCATAATGTCAATAACTGAATACAACATGAATCTTCTCATAATGTCAGTCACTGATAACAACATGAATCTTCTCATCATGTCAATCACTGATAACATGAATCTTATCATAATGTCAATCACTGAAAACAACATGAATCTTCGTATAATTTCAATCACTGATAACATCAGTCTTCTTATAATGTCAATCACCAATAACAACATGAATCTTCTCATAATGTCAGTCACTGATAGCAACATGAATGTTCTCATAATGTCAATCACTGAATACAACATATACTCATAATGTCAATCACTGATAACAAGATGAATCTTCTCATAATGTCATTCACTGAAAACAACATGAACCTTCATATAATGTCAATCACCGAGAACAACATGAATCTTCTCATAATGTCAGTCATTGATAACAACATGAATCTTTGTATAATGTTAATCACTGATAACAGCATGAATCTTCTCATAATGTCAATCACTGAGAACAGCATGAATCTTCATACAATGTTAATCACTGATAACAACATGAATCTTCTCATCATGTCAATCACTGAGAACAGCATGAATCTTCTTATAATGTCAGTCACTGATAACAACAACATGAATCTTGTCATAATGTCAATCACCGAGAACAGCATAAATCTTCTCATAATGTCAATCACTGATAACAACATGAAAATTCCCATAATGTCAATCACTGATAACAACATGAATCTTCTCATAATGTCAATCACTGATAACAACATGAATCTTCTTATAATGTCAATCAACAAGAACAGCATGAATCTTCTCAGAATGTCAGTCACTGATAACATGAATCTTCTCATAATGTCCATCACTTTTAACAACATGAATCTTCTCATAATGTTAATCACTGATGCAAACATGAATCTTCTCATAATGTCAATCACTGATAACAACATGAATCTTCTCATAATGCCAATCACTGATAACAACATGAACCTTCTTATAATGTCAATCAGTGATAACAAGAATCTTGTTAAAGGATACAATTGTCCATCAAATATCCACAAAGTTAGCAATGTGCTAGCTCTGAAGATTTCTTCTTGATTCTGATCTAGACAGTGAATCTGAAACTCTACTTTCTGTGGACGGCAGTTCAGGAAACTCCTGTCTCTTAATCTGGATGGTTATCCTGTAAAATAATTAGCAAACAGTCAGTGATCAAATTACCAAACAGTCAGTGATCAAATTACCAAACAGTCAATACTCAAATTACCAAACAGTAAATGACCAAATTACCATACAGTGACCAAATTACCAAACAGTCAATGATCAAATTACCAAACAGTCAAGTGACCAAATTACCAATCAATTTGTCAATGACCAAATTACCAAACAGCCAATAACCAAATTATCAGTCAATCTGTCAACGTCACTAACCAAAATACATAAGTCAATTTATCACTGACTAAAATACCAAACAGCCAATTTGTCACTTGCCAAGTTACCAAAGAGTAAATAGATTTGTTACCGACCACATTACCAAACAGTCAGTCTGTCACGGACCAAATTATCAAACAGTCCATTTGTCACTGACCTAATTACCAAACAGTCAATTTGTCATTGACCAAAAATTAACTAACATCAATTTTTATCAAATCTTCTAAAACGGGGGTTCTCAGACTGTGGTATACAGATAACTGGTGATCCGCAAACTCAGTTCAGGTGGTCTACCAAAGGTATACAATTTTTAGCTAATGGTACAATTAACATTAGGAAAGATCAATAAGTAGTCTGCTGAGGGCTTCAGCAATCATTAAGTAGTCCACTGAGAGCCTCTGCAATCGTTAAGTACTCTGCTGAGGGCCTCAGCAAACATAAGCAGTCCACTGAGAGCCTCAGCGATCATTAAGTACTTTGCTGAAGGCCTAAGCAATCATTAAGTAGTCCACTGAGAGCCTCAACAATCATTAAGCAGTCCCCTATGACTCACCAATATTCAAGTTGTCAGCAAAAACAACATTTGAGAACTACTGTTTTAAAATATAGTATTTAAGTCAACAGCTGAATTATTTTCCAAAAAATATTAATTACTATTCCATTGATCATGTTATAAATATTTGAATCTAAATAAAAAATACAATAAAAATACTGTATAGGGGTAAACTTATGTGCAGTTTACTTTTTTAAATTTTCCTACCATGGACCATTGTTAAAAATGTAAAGTTGCAAAAATTCGTGTAATGTAAGACTATTGTCCATATTTTGTATTAAATCCCGGGATGTTTCAGTAATACCCAGTATGATATAAGATATTTTGTATGTTACCTTTTGAGTCGATTCAGTTCTAGAATTAGTGTCTCATACTCTGCTGACTACTGTAGCTCCATCTGGTGGCCAGATATGTTCTGTACATCAAAAACTGAGTACACATGGTCTGGACTGAAAGATAAGACAGTCGGTGCTTAGGGATGTTTTTTTTTTTTGCTTGATATAATATCTGAACGTATTTTTAAGTAAATATGAGTTAATGTATTACATGAAATATGAGTAAATGTATTACATTAAATATTAATATTTCAAATATACAAGGAAACAGTTTTGGATGTGTTTGGTTTCCATGGTTATCATGATTCTGATGTTTGAGCTCTATATAGTTTATTCAAATAAAAACTGTAAACCTTATAGCGACTCATTTAATTTTAAACCTCTATAGTGACTCATTTAATTTTAAACCTATACAGTGACTCATTTAATTTTAAACCTCTATAGTGACTCATTTAATTTTATACCTAGACAGTGACTCATTTAATTTTAAACCTCTATACTGACTCATTTAATTTTAAACCTAGACAGTGACTCGTTTAATTTTAAACCTCTATAGTGACTCATTTAATTTTAAACCTCCATAGCAACTCATTTATCTTCAAACCTCTATAGTGACTTATTTCACCTTAAACCTCTATAGTGACTTGTTTAAATTTTAACCTCTATAATAAACCATTTCACTTTAATTTGATTTTAGCTCCAGTTTTTTCAACATTACTCATACTGAGTACTGAGCCATTGTAAAATAATGGTGAGGTTTTAGTTAACAATGACCAATACACTTAAAACTTCTCAAAGCTAGGTTTTCATGCTGTGTGTAGATCATTTTTCCTTTTGAATGAGTGCATAGCCATTGCCTCCTAAATTCACTATTTTTTATCCAATTTCATAAATGTTTTAGCAAACAACTGCAATCTCTATTCAGAATAAAACCCGCTCTGGTGGCCTAGTGGTTAGAGCGTCTGCCTCATATGTGGGAGGTCGCAGGTTCGAACCCCGGCCGAGTCATACAAAAGACTTTAAAAAATGGTACTAACAGCTGCCTCACTTGGTGCTCAGCATTAAGAGGTTAGTGTTTGGACTGGTCGGCCTGGTGTCAGGATAATGTGACTGGGTGGGACATCATGCTACATGTCTGCAGCATGATGTCCCAGTGCTAGACATTACTATAAACTGTCACACTGCAGACATCATAGCGATATGACTGAATAATTGTTAATGCTACTTTAAAAATCTAAATCACACGCACTATTCAGTATAAAGTTTATTACTATTATATTCTTTACAGAACAAAATCATTTTTGTCCCTTTAAAATGCTATGCTAATGTTGTCTCCATAGTGATAATTTAAAAATCAGTTTTTTTTGTTGCAACAATGTGAATTTTGTTATACTTACCTCTCTAAAGTAAGACATCCAACATACAGTTTGCTGCATTTGCCATGAGATACATTGTGGTTGGTATGGTAAGTACAGCCATGAGATACATTATGGGTGGTATGGTCAGTACAACTATGAGATACATTGTGGGTGGTATGATCAGTACAGCCATGAGATACATTGTGGTTGGTATGGTAAGTACAGCCATGAGATTCATTCTGGGTGGTATGGTCAGTACAACTATGAGATACATTGTGGGTGGTATGATCAGTACAGCCATGAGATACATTGTGGGTGGTATGATCAGTACAGCCATGAGATAGATTGTGGGTGGTATGGTCAGTACAGCCATGAGATACATTGTGGGTGGTATGATCAGTACAGCCATGAGATACATTGTGGTTGGTATGGTAAGTACAGCCATGAGATACATTATGGGTGGTATGGTCAGTACAACTATGAGATACATTGTGGGTGGTATGGTCAGTACAGCCATGAAATACATTGTGGGTGGTATGGTCAGTACAACTATGCAATACATTGTGGGTGGTATGATCAGTACAGCCATGAGATACATTGTGGGTGGTATGGTAAGTACAGCCATGAGATACATTGTGGGTGGTATGATCAGTACAGCCATGAGATAGATTGTGGGTGGTATGATCAGTACAGCCATGAGATATATTATGGGTGATATGGTCAGTACAACTATGAGATACACTGTGGGTGGTATGGTCAGTACAGCCATGAGATATATTATTGGTGGTATGGTCAGTACAACTATGCGATACACTGGGTGGTATGGTCAGTACAGCCATGAGATATATTATGGGTGGTATGGTCAGTACAACTATGAGATACACTGTGGGTGGTATGGTCAGTACAGTCATGAGATACATTGTGTGTGGTATGGTCATTGTAGGTGGTGGTCTCATGCTAACATAGGACACATGTAGAGTTTGGGTCCATAAAAAAAAAAGATTCTGTATCAGAATTTACTGTAGTATCATCAATTTTTGTGGGGAACCAATTTTCGTGGTTTTCGTTGTTGCCTTGAACCACAAATTTAGATCCCCAACGAAAAATGAGCCATATAGGATGATGACCCCACCCCATTTTCTTACAGTGTTTCATTTCTAGAGATTAACACAGCTACTAGTATTTGATAAATCAATGTCAATACTGTAATCTGGTAATTAAATATTAGCTTTTATATGTGTTTGTTTTATATTTTATTTTAACCTTTTGAAACAAGAATTATAAATCATTTTATATTGTTTCAATGCACACATTCGATAAGCTATCCAATAGCTGTAACATTACACTCACTGCCTTAAATCAATAAGTGAGGTAAGTAAGGACAGAGACAAAATAGAGAAAAAGCATAAGGTATTCAAACAATAGTAATACTGAAAATGAAAGAAAAAATAATGCAAAATAACAGTATATGAAAATTAAATTTAATACTTATTCAAATCGATTCTTCATTTGAGTACAACTGTTGTTGAAACGTTTAAATCCTTCTGAAAGCACATTTCATTTTATCCATGCATTTTTAATCCAAAAGAACAACAATCCTGTAAAATACTAAACTATTTCTTGAAACACTATTATTAATGAAACACTATGTATATACACTAATTACAGCAGAGTATTAAAGCTCACACTTCACAGATTTTTGGACAAAGCCACTGTATCAACATTGTGTCAATCAAGCCTCATGGTACTCACAAATGTGTGTGTGTGTGTGTGTGATTTAGATTTTTAACGTAGCTTTAACAATTTTTCAGTCATATCGCTATGATGTCTGCAGTGTGACAGTTTATAGTGATGTTTAGCACTGGGGCATCATGCCACAGACATGTAGCATGATGTTCCACCCAGTCACATTATCTTGACACCAGGCCAACCAATCCTAACACTAACCTCTTAATGCTGAGCACCAAGCGAGGCAGCTGTTAGCACCATTTTTGAAAGTCTTTGGTATGACACGGCTGGGGTTCGAACCTGCA
This sequence comes from Megalonaias nervosa, assembly GCA_016617855.1. Lineage (NCBI taxonomy): Eukaryota > Metazoa > Mollusca > Bivalvia > Unionida > Unionidae > Megalonaias > Megalonaias nervosa. Next base: position 167,046 of record JAECUM010092995.1, on the reverse strand, counting down.
ACCTCCTGCATCCGAGGCGGACACTCTACTACTAGGCCACCGGAGTGGTTGTACTCACAAATGCTTCTCAGGTGAATAATCCCCAAATTGCTGAATTAAACAAGTCCAGCTTTCTCAAAACCACTGATAATTAGGTCTGATCTTTCACTCATTGTCATGTGAGCTGCAATTATCCATTCAGCATGAATTGACTTGATTAATGAGGTTGCAAGGTTTACTAATACTGTGCACTGCTCGTCACCAGTAACATCTTTTTCCGTAATGGCATCCATGACCTGTTTTAGCATACCACTCATGGAAGTGTGACTTTAATTCTTCTTTGTACACTTTATTTACTCTCAAGTCTAGTGGTTCAAGTCAGTCTGTACAAGAGGCAGGCACAAACAAAGGAGTGATTCCACTCTCTTTCAGTTTAGTTAGCATCTTCGCACTTTGGTGGACTCTAAACACATCCAATATTGCCACTGCTTGTTGATTGCATTGTGCATGGGGCAGCCAGTCACGTGTTTTGTTCACATATGGAATGATGACATTATCCACACAACGTATCGTAGATTCTTCGTTATTCCAGTGTGAGTCTGTTTGAGTCACATCCCAGTGGTCAGGGAAAACTACACCCTTAGGCAGGCATCTGTCAATCTTCCCTGTGTAAATGACTTGTGGGGGCAGGAGAGTTCCGGATTTTGTTATTGCAAGTAAAATTGTAATCTGCCTCTTGTCATCAAGTGTGGAAACTGACACTTGCTTAGATCCACAGGCTTCCATTGTCCAGTCGCCACCTGGCACCAATTGGCATTTGGTCTGATCCCAATTTATTATAAGACAGTCTGGAATATTGTGCTGTTTCACTACAGTGTTAACTTTCTTCAAGAACGTTTTTTTAATATCTTCAAAATCACAGGGTGGCTGTTTTACGCTTTTCGTTCCTTTCCACTTAACAAATCCCATACAGCGAAGTAGCAACCTCGCCCAATGTTTGGTGATGCTGATATTGAACTTGCCAGGTCTTTGATTTGTGCTCATACAGGTGGTAGTATTGTTTTAAACATTAAAGTGACCACCATTTGCATCGGCATAGTTTTATTCTTTTGTATTCTTTATTTTGGGTATTTGCAGAGGTTAAACCATGAAATTAAATACCTACTAATATGCAAACTTTGACAGGCAAAACCACAAATTTAAGTACCCACAAAAATGCCTTTTTTTTACAAAACTTCTATGAAAATTGAGCCCAACAAAAATAAATGATATTACAGTATGCCATCTCTGATCAACACAGTTGATCTCTGAGAAGAGATATAAGTTACATCTCTTTTCATCAGAGTCAGGGGTCATTAAATATTTAAAATTATTTGTAAAGGCAGGTAAAGTTTTGGTTCATGGGTCAAAAAATAGGCATACAGTCCTATCCGTTTATGTCGACATCCTCAGGCCCGAGGAAGTATTGTCGACATAGGCGGATGTCGAGATAAGTGTTGGGGGGGGTCTGAAAAAAGGTACAAGTTAAATTTGTCAGTAAGGGGTGACCTGTCGTCAGTGAGTAGCATTTACACTTTGAGAAAACAAACAATGCAAATTTTGATTACATGAAGACAAAACCAGTGTGAAATACACTTGTATATTGACAAATTACATTTTGGTTACCTTTGTGTAATAAAATCCACAATAAAATATTGCATCAGTCACATCCTGATATGAAAAACATTCACTACGATTTTCAATGTCGGCATAAGCACATGGTTGTATAGTTGTTATTTACATACTTCAAGAACATGTACTTAAATTGGCCTAGATTTTGGTCAGTCTGTACCCATCTTATTGAGGCTACCAAGGGGATGGGGCTATTCACAGGGAAATGAAAACCTGTCGACAAGTTGGTTTAAACAGTACGTGTATTTAATTACAGAAGTCATCGTGAAAAGTACATAAAAGCGAACAAGAGATATGTAGCTGATATGATTAATGAAGGCATAATATTGTATGCATTGACACATGCTAATGAGGTATTAAAAGAAAACGATTCTTACAATACAATATTGTAACAATGTCAGCTCAAGTGGTATACATTTAAAATTTTTCACAGACATCTTTGCGAGATGCCCCACTCTCAACTTCCTTAACAGCCAGATATTTAGTTTCCAGAGACTGTAAATTTAATCTGCATTTTACACTGCCGTTGGTAGCCATTGTAAATATAAATAAAGTTAAAAAGGAAATTTCACAGTACAATAAACTTGTTTTAATCACTGATCACTTTGGAAAATGCAAGAACCGATCAGATTTCATTGCTTTCATTTAAGTCGCCGCAAGAGGCCAACTTTATAGGACCAAACAAAAGCCTGTTTTTTTATCCGACCGCGACATTAAAGCTTGGCGGCAAGATCAACTAATTGTTGAATAAAGTACAGGTCAGAACTGGCCACTTGCCGACATAAATGATTAGGCGGGAAAATTAAAGCCTGGCGGCAAGATCAACTAATTGTTGAACAAAGTTTGGGTCGGAACTGGCAGCTGGTCGACATAAATGATAAGGCGGGAAAATTAAAGCCTGGCAGCAAGATCAACTAATTCTTGAACAAAGAATGGGTCGGAACTGGCAGCTTGTCGACATAAATGATTAGAAAACAAAGGATTTGTTCAAGCTGGGACCAAGGGCTTCTGTCGACATGTACATTTATTTTTTATCTCAACGTCAACATAAGCATGACAATTTTGGTAGTAATAATAGACCAAGGGACCGGGACTTTGCTTTTTTGTCGAAATAGGCGGCTTGTCGAGATAAGTGATGTTGATATAAGTGGGTAGGACTGTATATGGATTGTATTGATTCATATTCATCATACAAGCCAATGTTCTTTTGATCTTGGTGTGCAAGTTACTAATCAAAATGTTGTTTTGAAGTGTGAAGAACTGTTTTCAAGCCTAATTTATACAAACTAGCCAACCAAAATGTCAGTCCTCTGTTTTACAGTCATATATAAAAGCTGTAAATCAGTAGTGAAATTATTGCTCTGTCATGGTTCACATTGATAATTTTAAGCTGGTGATGATTCATTCTATTGAGTGGATTAAAGTGAGAAGGACACAGTAATCTTGAGTGGAACATAAATTTGGGACAGAACACTGTGTATTTTATGTTTTTGATGAATAGTGCACATAAAACAACAACAACAACAACAACAATAATAATAATAATAATAATAATAATAATAATGTTTGGTGCATGATATTTGTTCAAAAACCAATTTTAAAAGGTAAACCCATGTACAAAGGCCAGTTTTACCTTTTCCCAAAGGTGGCCAATATTGACAGGTTTGACTGTATATTCGTACACCAGATCAAACTTGTTCTTTCACTGATTAAAATAAACATGACATAAATGTATTTTTTTTTTGTTTTCTACATGCATGATATTGTGATAAACAACAAAGACTTAAAACAGTTGGAAATGTTGATACTGTAACTTGTAAAATCTATCATAAGGCCATCCAATATGTCATCCAAAAGTAATCCAATATGCCATCCAGTATGTCATCCAAAAGTAAGCCATACAAAAGTAATCCAATATGCCATATAAAGTCATCCAGTATGCCATAGAAAAGTAATCCAATATGCCATACAAAAGTCAGCCAATATGCCATGGAAAATTAATCCAATATGCCACAGAAAATTAATCCAATATGCCATACAAAAGTAACCCAATATGTCGTACAAATATAATCCAATATGCCATACAAATGTAATCCAATATTCCATACAAAAGTAATCCAATATGACATACACAGATGTAAATAAATATTCTGACAACTTTAAATAAATTCTAAAGATGAATTACTTTATAAAACTTACCCTGGCTTCTAAGCTGTCTGCCCTACTCCCAGCAGAATCAACTGAAATACACAACACTAAAGGTTACAATTTAGACACATATCATCATCGTCATTATTATTTATCATTATACCTAATATTGTTGTTATTATTATTATTAATACCTGAAATAGTAGTATTGTATAATTTAAAAAATCTCAGTCTTCTAGGCAAAATGTTACTATTTTGTTGTTGTTTTTGTTGTTGTAGGGTTTAATGCCATTTTTCAGCACAAGATAGCTATACATGGCAGCCAGTATAAATTGTGGAGGAAGAACCCTGGAAAACCCCAGGAAGAACCATCAACCCATGAGAAGCTACTGGCAAGCTTTCTCACGTACCCACGTTAGCTGAGCCTGAGACTCGAACCCATGCAGACTGAGGTGAGATGGCAGTGATCCGGAACGGTGAGTGCTCTAGACCACTGTGCCACTCGGGGCCCCATGTTATTATGTAATTATTTCCTCCAAATTACCGACTTTATTTTTGACAATTAGAAAACTTGCAGGAAAACAGATCATGATGAATCATTAATGCAAAAACTAAAGAGACAAGGCCTCATATTTTTCAAACTTTTGAGCCAAAAACTCAATCTCAAGACCAAAAAATCATGTGTGTATATATATATATATATATATATATATATATATATATATATATATATATATATATATATATATATATGTTAATTATATCTTTATCATTGAATGATAGCATGAACAAACAGTAAAAAAAAAGTTACGATACTTTATTTCCATCTATATCATTGGACTATAGAATGAACCAATGTTGAAAATCGAATATGATACTTTAATTATCTCTTTATCAATGAACCACAATAAATTTCAAGATTCTAGATTTATTCAAGTAAAAGTTTCAAAATATTTTGGCTTGAAACTTTAGTTTTATTTTTAAAAAAGTTTTTATAATACCAGTTAATGGTGTAATTAGTTAATTGAGTCTCAATATTTGGTAATACTGCATTGTCACTGTAAATATGTCATTTGTTGACTGAGTCTTGATATTTGGTAATACTGCACTGTAAATGTAACAGTGTAATTAATTAACCGACAGTCTTGATATTTGGTAATATTACACTGTAATTGTAACACATTTAAAATTTTTTATTTCAAACTAACACTTATATAATTCTCTCTCTTTCTGGCAAGCACATAACCATAGATTGTTTTAGTTTTCAGAGCTAGTTGGCTGGGCAATGATTTTGACAACCTGTGGTCCTGATTCTGCTGGAATAGTCACACAGGCTGGACAAACCTCTCTCTGTCACAAGGCCCTGAAAATATTTTTAAATTTATCAATTTAAGTTTATTTACATAGTATATTTTATTTATTTACTAAGATCTTTTGAACAACTTTAACCACCTATGGCAACAAAGCAACAACCATAATAATAATTTCTCATACAATCTTTACGTATTTAAAATTTCATCTTGTCATTGGTTGAACAAATGCACATAACCACTAGTAAATTATGTCCATTCATCTGATGGGCTGTTTTATATTAAAATGACCACTAACAGATTATGTCCATTCATCTGATGGGTAGTCCAATAATTTTATGTCCATTAATCTGATAGACTGTTTTGTATTCACTGGATTCTTATACGTTACACATTTGTAGTGATTCCAAATGACTTACTGTTATGCATGTTGTGTATATAATATGGATATGCATATTGTTTTTAGAACATAGATACACCATTTTTTATTGAATATAGATATGCAATGTTCCTTATATAATATAGATACACAATGTTGTTTACAGAATATGGATTTTGTTTATAGAATATAGATATGCATTATGTTTATGGACATGCAATGTTGTTTATAGAATATGGATATGCAATTTTATTGATAGAATGTGGATATGCATGTTTACAGAATTTGGATTTGCATGTTGTTTATAGAAAATGGATATGCAATTTTTATAGAATTTGGATATGCAGGTTGCTTACAGAATATAGATATGCAATTTTGTTTATAGAATATGTACATGCAATGTTGTTTATAGAAATTGGATATGCAGTTTTTATAGAATTTGGATATGCATGCTGTTATAGAATATGGATACACAATGCTGTTTATAGAATATGGAAATGCACGTTGTTTATAAACTTTGGATATGCATGTTGTTTATAGAATATACATATTGTTTATAGAATATGCATGATGTTTATAGAATATAGATATGCATGCTGTTTATAGAATTGCATATGCATGTTTATAGAAAATGGATATGCAATTTTTATAGAATGCAGATATGCATGTTAATAGAATATGAATATGCATGTTGTTAATATAATATGGATATGCAATGCTGTTTCACTATAAGGTTTATACTATATGGCTCACATAGAGAGTGTTACAATGAGGGGGTATTGTGTATGTATCATGCACTTCATTATAAGGTGGTATATTCTGACTCCTATGGACAGCATTATGATGAGGTGAGTACTGTATATTTCGTTGTAAGTACTGTATATCTTGTTGTAAGGCAGATTTATTATGACTCCTATGGACAGCATTTTGATGAGGTGAGTACTGTATATTTCACTGTAAGGCAGATTTATTATGACTCCTATGGACAGCATTTTGATGAGGTGAGTACTGTATATTTCGTTGTAAAGCAGATTTATTATGACTCCCATGGACAGCATTATGATGAGGTGAGTACTGTATATTTCGTTGTAAAGCAGATTTATTATGACTCCTATGGACAGCATTATGATGAGGTGAGTACTGTATATTTCATTGTAAGGCAGATTTATTATGACTCCTATGGACAGCATTATGATGAGGTGAATACTGTATATTTCGTTGTAAGGCAGATTTATTATGACTCCTATGGACAGCATTTTGATGTGGTGAGTACTGTATATTTCGTTGTAAGGCAGATTTATTATGACTCCTATGGACAGCATTATGATGAGGTGAGTACTGTATATTTCATTGTAAGGCACATTTATTATGACTCCTATGGACAGCATTATAACATGGAAATACTGTACCATGTTCTTCATGATAAGGCAGTCTCACTATAAGGTCAGATGCTTTATGGCTCCCACAGATAGCATTATACTAAGGTAGTGCTATAATTTTTATCATTGCATATTTTTATTTGATTCATAGCAACAAGTCATAAGAATCACATAATGTAACATTACACCAAGCAACAAGATGTTATGCATATTTAATTTATACTGTGTTATGACTGTATGGTCTAAAACTAAGTAACAGATAGAAGCAAAACAAACAAGTTTAGTAAAATTCAAGAAACAATTTATTCCCCTAAAATACAAGTGAAAATTCAAGACATTTATCATATTTTGAATTAAATCCCAGATAATCTTAAATATTCTTTCATAAGTCCTAAAGTATAGAATGTTCCGATTTAATTACAACAATCATGATTGTACTGATGTAAAAATAATCTTGAATGCTTTAATATACCAATAATTATATATCACAATGATATAATCCAGATTGTCTTTGAATAAATTCACCAAAATCCCCAAATAATGTGTTAATCCAGTTAATGAGGATTTAAGTAATTCCAATAAATGAATTACATCTGAATACAACTGCCAACTCAGATCAAACATTTCTAGCAACTAATATGAAACACATTGTTTACAAAGGCCCTTTATATGTAATCTGCCACTTGAACAATGGTGCAACAGAATGTTCTGGAAAAATCATCATTTCTAATGGAAACATTCACTAATTCGTAAACAAGATCAAACTTACATTTTGGTAAACATGCTGTGTACAAATGACCAGTATCTTAAGGTACAATCTACAATCATGGACAAAAGTTGACCACACAATACAGATATACATAACAATTGTCCACATAGGGAGCCACCCATATATAATGTCAAACAACAAATAGGGGTGGGAGAGAGGGGTGCAACTTGTGTGAAGATGTAGGAGTTAGGATCTTTTTAACAATGTGACATCACAAAAACAACACCAGTGCCATTTAGCAGAATACATAGCATCACACTATCACCATAGGAGGAAGATACATTGAGAAATAAATTCATGAGATGTCTACAACTTTATTCCTTGCATTTTAAGTCTTTTTCCTATCCATAATTTTTCTTTTTAATATAGGTTTCCAGAGGACTAAACTCAGATTGATCAAGATATATTTAAAGTATTAAATGATTCAGAATGCACTATTGTACTACTGTGTGTGTTTCAATGCAAAGTGATTTCAGACCAATTTTATTTTTGAACATTTTTTTTTGAGTGGAGTCAAAGCTTTGTGATGAAATGTGATGAGGGGGGAAGGGGAGAAAAAAACCCAGCCAAAATTCTGTGATGTTATATGGATGGCCCTTAGCTATCTTTTGTTTATGATTGTTATGCTGTAAACAAAATATTTACATAGCATTTGAGTTCAAGGTAAGTCTTGTTTACAATTAGACTAGGTTTTCCCATTGGCGTGCATCATATTCTTTCACAATGTAGGTCAAGTGAACAAATAATTAATTCCTGTTCCATATCAGTCTGTTGGAATCCATGATCAGAGTTGGTAGGTCTGTAGTTCACATCGGACATAATTTGAGAGGAATCAGTTACTGTATATATTCACTTAATTACTAAAGTGCTCATTGACTTTTGGATTAATACATTACTTTTGATTTTTGTGAAGTCAAAGACATTCTGGATTGCATCATTGTGGTACATCAGGACATCAAGACCACTGGAATTCATTCTGAACATTTTATGTTATTGGACATGTGATAGGACAATTTAGGATTATTGGAATTTAACTCACAAAACTTGAATTGTTGGTTTCACTTCTTTCTATTAGATATACAGTAAAACCTGTTATGAGAGACCGCCCCTTCTGCCAACAAAAAGTGGTCTCTCAAGACAGGTGGTCTTTCATAGCAGGTTTGTACAAAAATACGTTTCCAAGGTCCAGTTTCAGAACAATTTCAAGAAAAATAACCACAATCACTGTACATATATTCTATTCTTTATTAGTAGTTGTTGCTAAAATATTGTATGCATTCATCTAAAAACAAAATTATATTGTGATAAAGATATACTTCTATCATTAAACATGAAATCACTTTTACATTTGAAGATCACATATTTTAGCATATGAAATTGTTTCTGAATTACTCGTTTTCCTTTATAACAACCTAAATTTATTTTACCAACATTTAAACAGCTATTTTTTGCGAGTGGTCTGCACTTTTTCACTTTTTTCTGTTACAATAATTATTTTCTCCAGCATTAAAATTTGTCTCTTTTTAGTTGGAGGTTCGTCCATTGTTATTAAAATTCTAGGTGTTAAAATTATTAGTCCTCAGTTGTAATATCGAACGTAAAAACGGTGGCTGTGGGAAAATATGAAAAATCTATACATGTGCATTGTATATCTAACAATTAAAAAAACAAAAAACCCACCCACCCACCCCCAAAAAAACAACAACAAAAAACAAACAATTAACTCTGTAAGCAAAGTGTGTAACCCGGTCGCAGCAACTTGAATAGACGACAACTTTGTGATTGGGATGTCATCGCTTAACATGGGGGGGGGGAACAAACATCACAAGTCTTGAGCACTATCAATCGAATCCCGCAAATGATTCTCTCTTGCTGGTTTAATAGACAATGACCTTATTTTTCACCCCCGGCAATACCGATTAATTCAAGACAAAAAATATACGTGGCCACTTTATCAACTTTGGCACTTCAACGGCATTTCATGACATGTACATTAGCCTGGTTTACGGACTGTAGCATCTATCACCGGTAGCAACAATCCTTTTTTTTAATATTCCTTTTATGTTTGCTTTTGATCAGAACAATCTATACTAATCAAGCGGTCGTTGTAATAATTGATTACATAAAGGTCACTGGTGTCTGTCTGTTCTCGCGATACAGTCGTCATGGGGATGCCAGGTTCTACAACGGCCGGGAAGCAAGTTAAGTGCGGGAATAATTAGTCTGATTCCCTGCTCTGTATGCTTTCTGCGTTCCTCACCCCTATACAAATAACGGAGAACAACACAGGGAGCATACGAAGCAGGGAACCAGGCTACGAAATAATCTACATATACTTTAGTCTGGTTTACGACAGAAACTGTAAATCACTATAAGCCTAGCTGAAAAAAATTCAGAAAGCGGTAGCCAGCCTATTTTTATTTTTTATTTTTTTGATATTTAGAACGGTATGAGCGGTTGTTCTTACAGGGATTAAATAAAGGTTGGTGGAGTTTATCCTCGTTTTTTTTTGTGATGCGGTCGTTCATAGCAGTGTCGAAATGCATATTTTGCCAAGAAATCGCGGTCGCTGGTCGCGTTCAGCAGGTGGTCGCTCATAGCAGAGCGTTTACGGAATAAAATCGATCCGTGCATTACGATTGTGGTCGTACATGACAGGTGGTCGCTCATAGCAGAGGTCGCTCATGACAGGTTCTTCTGTATTAAGACCTAGTCAAAACAATCTGAATAACAATATCTTACAGGAACGCCAAGTTTTTGCAACAGTACATGTATTTATTATACATGAATTTGTAAACTTGCAAACTGTGGCATTTATTATTCAAATCTTTTAATAAATTATATATTTAATTAACAATAATATAAGATACTCAATTTTTTAAAACTGAAGTTAAAGAGAAGATCTTACCATTTGGGTCACTTTTAGTTCCTCTATCCTTGGGTGTATACTTCTAGATGTACCTCACAGAAGTCCCCCTCCATCCACCTAAACTCTGAAAACAGAAACATATATCTAGGTCTGGTACATGTCAAGTCAATTATTCCTTCATTTGATGCAAGCCCCTTGTTTATAATATAGGACAGTACATGCCAGTCATCATTCTTATGATATAGGACTGTACATGCCAGTCATCATTCTTATATATAGGACTGTACATGCCAGTCATCATTCTTATGATATAGGACTGTACATGCCAGTCATCATTCTTATATATAGGACTGTACATGCCAGTCATCATTCTTATGATATAGGACTGTACATGCCAGTCATCATTCTTATGATATAGGACTGTACATGCCAGTCATCATTCTTATGATATAGGACTGTACATGCCAGTCATCATTCTTATGATATAGGACTGTACATGCCAGTCATCATTCTTATAATATAGGACTGTACATGCCAGTCATCATTCTTATGATATATGACTGTACACGCCAGTCATCATTCTTACAATATACGACAGTACATGTGAGTCATCATTCTTATAATATAGGACTGTATATACTAGTCATCATTCTCATAATATAGGAATGTACATTCCGGTCATCATTCTTATACCTTAAACAATTATAGTTGCTTTACTTATTACTTATATTATGGAAAAATGTTCTGAAAGTAAGTTATATCAATTCTAAGATATCCTGAGACTTATATGGCAGACTGTCCAAGCAAGTTTAGTCAATTCTAAGATCTCCTCAGACTGATACAGCAGTCTGTTCAAAGAATTTATATCAATTCTAATATCTCTGGTCAATACAGCAGTCTGTTCAAACAAGTTTAATCAATTCTAAGATCTCAGACTGATACAGCAGTCTGTCTAAGCAAGTGCTATCAATTCAAATATCTCTGTCCAATACAGCAGTCTGTCCAAGCAAGTGATATCAATTCAAATATCTCTGCCCAATACAGCAGTCTGTCTAATCAAGTGATATCAATTCAAATATCTCTTTCCAATGCAGCAATCTGCATAAACAATGTTTTTTCTCCAGCATTGTTTTTGTTATCTCCACTAGATGAAAGAAAAAGTTAATGTAAAAAGAAAAAACTGAATCAATGACAGTAAAATAAAATTTGTATGCAGCATGTTTTGAAACCATTTATCTTTTGTGTGTGTGTGTGTGATTTGGATTTTTAATGTAGCTTTAACAATTTTTCAGTCACACTGCTACAATGTCTGCAGTGTGGCAGTTTATAGTGATGTCTAGCCCTGGGACATCATGCCACAGGCATGTAGCATGATGTCCCACCCAGCCACATTATCCTGACACTAGGCCAACCAGTCCTAACACTAACCTCTTAATGCTGAGCGCCAAGAGAGGCAGCTGTTAGTACCATTTTTTATAAGTCTTTGGTATGACTCGGCTGGAGTTCGAACCCACAACCTCCTGCATCTGAGGCGGACACCCTAATTACTAGGCCACCGGAGCGGTCTTTTGTAGCATTTTAACTATGTAATAAAAACATTATAGCACCTTGGAAATATAGTGTCTTTGCATCCTTACTATCCCAGATCTGATTTTAGTTTAGACATTCATACGGGTTAATGCTCATCCATTCAAGGTCAAGGTCAATGTTTTCTTCATATAAGCCAAGTCTTTCATTCTTCATTAACATCAAAGCAATCCACATTTAATACAAATTATACTGAAACTAAAGTTTACATTTTTCAACAATGCATAAAAGAGCAACCTTTCATAACTACAACTGCAAATCCCTGATACTGTCACACATCATTTGTTGTAACAATATCATCATTAGACCCAATACCTCTCCGCCTTTTCCATCATATGCTAGAAAAAAACCCTCAGATGTAAATAATGGCCATTTTTAACTGCCCTCCAGCCCATGGTTGTTATTATATGTATGTTATAATAACATTATGATACCATAATGATTATTATATGACATGTTATCACTTACAGCAATGACTAGATGACATGTCATCACTTACAGCAATGACTAGATGACATGTTATCACTTACAGCAATGGAAGCAATGACTAGACAACATGCTATCACTTACAATAATGACTATATAACATGTCATCACTTACAGCAATGACTAGATAACATGTCATCACTTACAGCAATGATTAAATGATATGTTATCACTTGCAGCAATGGAAGCAATGACTAGATGACATGTTATCACTTACAATAATGACTATATGACATGTCATCACTTACAGCAACAACTAGATGACATGTCATCACTTACAGCAATGACTAGATGACATGGAAGCAATGACTAGAAGACATGTTATCACTTACAGCATTGGAAGCAATGACTAGATGACATATTACCACTTACAGCATTGACTATATGACATATTATCACTTACAGAAATGACTAGATGACATGTTATCACTTATTACAATGATTAGATGACATGTTATCACTTATAGTAATGGATAGATGACATGTTATCAATAACAGCAATGGAAGCAATGACTAGATGACATGTTATCACTTACAGCATTGGAAGCAATGACTAGATGACATGTTAATACCTACAGCAATGTAAGCAATGACTAGATGACATGTCATCACTTGCAACATGAAAGCATTGACTAGATGACATGTCATCATTTACAGTAATGGAAGCAATGACTAGATGACATGTTATTACAGCATGGAAGCAACGACTAGATGGTATCACTTACAGCATGGAAGCAATGACTAGATGACATGGCAATGACTAGATGACATGTTATCACTTACTGCAATGGAATCAATGACTAGATGTCATCATTTACAGCATGGAAGCAATGTTTCAAAGTTATGAAACCTAAAGATTTCATAAAATGTCTTCATTACAGAATTGCATGAATAACAACAAAACTTTACTCAGAACTCATGTAAGTATACTGTATGCCTTTCTGCTATGACAAATCAAAACTTAAACATACAGTTGTTTCATTTATTGTTGCAATATCAATGACATCTATCACCTTATAAGAGTCTGTTCTTCTCAAATCAAGCTGGATGTTCACCCACCACAAACTTGTCAACATGGGAGGTATCAGCAAGATTAACTCCAGGTCTCTTTCAGAAGCTGAAGTTATTTGTTAAGAATTGAGGATGTTCTGAATATAACCCATTTCCCACCACTGCAAGACACTTACTGAACTCAGAAAAATGTCTGTAACCCATCTTTCATCCCTGCAAGACACTTGCTTAACTCAAAAATGTCTATAACCCATCTGCCATCTTGAAAGACCCTGACTCAACTCAAAATGTCCATAAGACCCTGACTTAACATGGAAATGTCTATGACCCATCTGTGACCCTGAAAGACCCTGACTTTACTAAAAAATGTCATAACCTCTCAGCCACCATGAAAGATCCTGGCTTAACTCAAATTGTCTGTAAGACACTGACTTAACTCAGAAATGTCTATAACCCAACTGCCACCCTGAAAGACCCTGACTTTACACAAAACTCATGTAAATATATTGTATGCCTTCCTGCTATGACAAAATAAATGAAGGCCTGGATAGCTACTGATAAACAGATGAATAAATTGACAGAAAGACAAAAAAGATTGATATAATAAAAGACATTATCTCATCTTGTGTTTATATGTACATACCCACTTTGGTTTGATCCTTGACTGGACTGGATCCAAGAGACAAGGTTGTGAATTTGAAGACACCTGAGTCAAAGTTGTCTCCCTTTGCATCCAATTTTTAAGGCTCCAGATGGGGAGACAGACTAACAAGTTTGAAAGACCTGAAAATTATAACAATGACTCAATCAATCTCCACTTCTTACTGGAAATAAAAAAAAAACTCTTTGTAAAGACGATCACTTGAGGTATATTCATGAGTGAAAACAGTAATTTCACAAACAAAATGAAGAATTAGACACCCAGTTGATAAGACTGTTAATGGATTTATCAGTTAATAAATAACATAACATTGTGTTCAGTTTTTGTTTATCAAATTTAAACAAATCTATAATCTTTTATAAGAAAAATACATTACATGCATTCCAAAGAAAGAAAATATATTAATACAAAGTAATTATATGTACACTGCTGGCTAGTTACAACTTCAATATGAACAAATCAATGTCATTTATTCCAATAAAGGGGATCTTCAAAAGCCTGAGGAGCTATGGGTCTAAATTCTGAATTCTAGCTGATGGTAATTTTGAGTTTAGCTGATGGTAGTTTTGAGTTCTAGCTAATGGTAATTTTGAGTTCCAGCTAATGGTAAATTTGAGTTCTAGTAAATGGTAAATTTGAGTTCTAACTAATGGTAATTTTGAGTTTTAGCTAATGGTAAATATGAGTTCCAGCTGATGGTAAATTTGAGTTTTCTAACACAAGAAGACACAAGTGTTATAGGAACATAAGCAAATCATTCCAGAAATGCAGAGTATTAAAGTTTTGTCTGGGACCGTCCACAAAAGTTCATTCAAATTTGAATTTGTAAACCAACCTTCTGTATCTTCGTGCAAATACTAGCATATCTTTTCCCCCTTCAAATGTTCATCATGACTTTGGAATTCCACACCCAAAATCTCTTGGTAATCGTAACTAATTCTATTCAACTGCATGCTGGAATGTTGCACAAGTCTATTTTAGAGAAAAGGTGAACTCTTTCTTAAATAGTCACTTTAGGGACATATCTAAAACTAGGCGAACAGTATCAAAGAGATTACTACTTGAAGCACAGACTGATTCATTCACCCCAAAATAAAAGCATCAAGGAATCAGTGCAATCAAGAAACATTCAAATCACCATGGCTAATATCACTTGGAGTCAAAATGGACATAACAGTGTTTGCATTGAGATATATAAGGTTGGTCTAAAATTTTTAAAATATTTTAAGACCTGAATAAATTTCATGCAAATTTAAGCAGTATTATTCTATTTCAAATCAGATAAAGGTACAAACTGCAGAGGCTGCCAGAGTAAAAAAAAAAATGATGACCGAGTTATCATATTTTTATAGTACACTGAGCTGAGAAAAAAATCAAACAATTTCACAGAAATCTGGACTGAAGAACAAACTGAAAAAAATATAAGCTTACTTGACAATGGGATTTTCATCAAAGGAGCATGTGGAACTAGTGCACCTGACTCCAAAGGTAGAGGCAAAGTTGTGAACTCACACTGAGAAGCCAAATTTTCTAGACTGGCAGCTGTTTCTTGCTGTTCCTGAGGACTAAGGTGGTCAAAAAGCACATGAAACAGGAATGTTGTGTGTCTGGAATGGAAGCAGTATATATATGGACCTGAGGAAATTACTGAACTGAACACACACACACACACACACACACACACACACACACATATATATATATATATATATATATATATATATATATATAAACAAACCAAATATAGTCTTAAATGGAAGCAGTGTATATATGGACACAAATAATATTGTTTTATCATATACAATGTGTGGGTTACATGCCATTCATCATATGCACTCTATGAAGCTTGTATGCTGCTCATTATATACACTGTGTGTGGGTTGTATTCCACTATTCATATACACTGTGGGGGTTTTATTCCTCTATTAATATAGAATGTGTGGGTTGTATTCCACTGTTCATATACACTGTGTGTGAGTTGTTTCCCACTATTCATATACACTCTGTCTGGGTTCAGTTCCACTATTCATCATGTACTGTGTGGGTTGTATTCTACTATTCATATACACTGACCGTGTGGGTTGTATTCCATTATTCATATATACTGTGTGTGGGTTATATTCCACTATTCATATACACTTTGTGGGTTGTATTCTACTATTCATCATGTACTGTGTGGGTTGTATTCCACTATTCATATACACTGTGTGGAAGTTGTATTCCACTATTCATACACTGTGTGTGGATTGTATACTGCTTATTACATACACGCTGTGTAGGTTGTATGCCACTAGTCATATACACTCTGCGGTTTGAATACTGCTTATATTTGGGAGTAGTTTACAATTCCAAAGTAAATGAGGCTATTTATACAAAACTTAAGGCACATAAGTATAATCTACTCTGTTGCAGAATTCTGGATTCATATTAATAGCTCTTGTGTTAGAGTGATAACTGGAAATACTTCAGAAGTTACCTCCCTTTCAATACGTGTTCAAAATGAACCATAGCCTCTTCTCATACAAGGCACAACATAATGATTCCAAGAATCAATTTAAACAATCTTAAAGGTGACATGACAACTATTAAAGGTGACAAGGCAACTATAAAAGTTGACAAGACAATTATTAAAGGTTACAAGGCAACTATTTATAGTGACAAGGCAACAAGTAAATATGACAAGGCAACTATTTAATGGTGACAAGGCAACTGTTAATGGTGTCAAGGCAACTATTAAAGGTGACAAGGCAACGATTAAAGTCAACAAGACAATAATTAAATGCAACAAAGTAATGTGTAAAGATGACAAGGCAACTATTACAGATGACAAGAAAACTGTTAAAGGTGACAAGACAATTATTAAAGGTGACAAGGCAACTATTAAAGATGACAAGGTAACTATTTCAGTTGACAAGGTAACAAGTAAAGATGACAAGGCAACTATTAATGGTAACAAGGCAACTATTTTAGGTGACAAGGCAATAAAGTTGACAAGGTAACTATTAAAGATGACAAGGCAACTATTAAAGATGACAAGACAACTATTAAAGGTGAGAAGACCACTACTAAAAGTAACAAGGCATCTATTATTGGTGACAGGCAAATTTTCTTATTTTAGTATCTACAGTTCAACTGCTGGAGGTGAAAAATTAATTTGTGATAGTACCAACTGACTCAGAATGGCATATGCCATTTTCAAATGTAATTTCTGACATACCTCCATTTTCATGAGATGAAAAATACTTATAATTTTTATTTTACAAAATGAATGACAAGACACCTCTGAGGATTTTTTTGTGCAAAGATAATGAAATATAATAAAAGATTTAGTCTGAAAATATAAGAATTAATTCTGCAATTTCTTTGTGGCATAACTGGTTATTTTTCATTTTGTTATACACTGGCTGAAGCAGGTTCACAAAATCAGTTTAACAGAGCAGGAACCACCCATGTTACATTGACAGGACAGAAATAAAAATGGCAAAATCTCATTCAGTTTTTGGATTTTCATCATGTGATAACATTTTAAATCATTCGAAATGATTTAATATACAAGGTTTGTGGAAGGTAAAAGTAGTCAGTCATTTTTTATTTTAAAACTAAATATATGAAGAGAGACGGTCATGTCTCAAGATCATCTGGACTGGCAAAAACAATTTTGAAAGGCACAGCGTGAGGGTGCAGAAAAAGAGGCAGACAGAAAAAGAGGTGGGAAGACATCATTAAGGAATGGACAGGCATGGGATTTGGAGATTCCCAAAGGAAAGTAGAGAATGGGAAAGATGGAGAGAATTGGTTGCAAAGTCAACTGTGGTGCCCCAACGACCTCTTGGGTTAAGGGATTGATGATGATGATGATGAAATATATGAAAATGAAATTTGACAGAAAATCTTATGAGATGGCGACTACAGTAATCTAAAATTGTACCTCACCCGACTGCCATGAGTAATATAAAATTGTACCTCACCTGAATGCCATCAGTAATATAAAATTGTACCTCATGCAACTGCCATGGGTAATATAAAATTGTACCTCACCCAACTACCATGGGTAATATAAAACTGTATCTCACCTGACTGCCATGGGTAATATAAAATTGTACCTCACCTGACTGCCATGGGTAATATAAAATTGTACCTCACCTGATTGCCATGGGTAATATAAAATTGTACCTCACCTGACTGCCATGGGTAATATAAAATTGTACCTCACCTGACTGCCATGGGTAATATAAAATTCTACCTCACCTGATTGCCAAGGGTAATATAAAATTCTACCTCACCTGACTGCCATGTGTATATTACCCATTCTCCAAGCAGAGAATATAAGCTCATGTAGAACTCTTATTTGAAGGATAGGCCATCCATTAGGGTTGTCTGAAATTACATAAATATAAAATAGATAATTTGACTTAATGGCATGAACACTAGGACATTAATTTTGAGTCACAAACAATTAATATATATGCAAACTGTCACAGTTACACATATTCCCACACTTCAGAAATATTCTTTTGAATGTTTTTTCTTACATAGCAAATAACACACGTTCCATTTCTCTTAAAAACTTCTGAAGCAATGAAAGATTAGATTATTTCCTGCAAAAGACTGAATATTGAAAGGTAATGCTGTATAAGGTGTTAATTGTTGTACAGTAATACTGACCTGCCTACCCGACTAAGACCATCTCAGTAAGGCAGTTTCTTTTTTTTCATAAGTTTGACTAGTTTTCCATAAAGTGTAACAAAATATCATTCACTGCTATTGTAAAGTTGGAAAACATGTATTTAAAATGTTCGGTATTCAAAACTGATGCAGGGACAGTAAACATTACATTTAGCTGAAATATTTGTAAAGTACAAGTAAACCTTATTTGCCTCTAGTACACTTCTATAAACGTCAGTTCCAAACCCTATGAAACTCAATGGCTTGTTGCTATCTCTCAACCTGAAGTAATTCTATGATTTTTTTATTTGATTTCACATGACAACAGTCAAATCTCCCACTAAGAGACAAAATTAAATCAACATGTGATGTCCAATACACGTAATTGTCGCTTTTTCCTGCTTTTATTCACAAGAATCGGAATATTCCTTTTGATTCCTCTGTACCGATTATTAACACTTTTTAAGAGGCTTATTTTCCCTTTTGTCTTCAACATGTATCACTTCCAGGTTGCCTTGTTTTGAAAATTATATAATCAAGTTTCATCATGTAGACATTTTGCATGAAAAAACACGTGCAATTTAAAGTGTACAATATACTCTGGTGAAAATAGTCTGGTTCCCTGACCAACTCCACAAAATCTAATATGAAACCCAGATCAAAATCAAACATGGATGAGCCAATTATCTGGATTTTACTGCAACAATAACATTTCCTTAATTTCTGATTTCATTCCATAAATCCATATGTTATGGGTATTTTCATAAGACTTGTGGCAAAATTGTAAGGGTTGGCAGGTCTGAGTTAATGCAGTATAAGGTGAATGTTGAACAGCAATGTTGTATAGGACTGCATCAATAAACAGGTTGAATTCTCTCAAAATTCCTATTATTTGCCATGAAATTTCCTCAAGACCTAAATATGACCTGGGGAAAAGAATAACCCTTACTGTGCAAATAGACCAATCACATTAGATCAAGCTTACAAGTAGCATGTCCGAATCAACACAGATGAGTTGAATTTCAAACACATCGCTTTCTTCAGCATTTTTTAAATAAATGGGTATTGTTCATCTGCTACAAACATATCAGGTTTGCAAAATTTCGTTATAATATCTCAAGCAACCCTAAGTGGTATGGCCATTCATGCATTAATATTTTATTCAACTGGTGTCATTTTTATTCAGTGGTGTCAATCATCAATTTGTCTTGTGCGATTTGGATTCTGTGTTTATTAAAATGCATTTATCATTTCATCTGCACTGCTTCATCATATTTTGGCATTCATTTTGCATTCAAATTGCATTCATTATATTTGGAACATATATTCCCCATTTTATGATATGCAGGGACGATTTCCCGTTTAATGATATGTAGTGGAGAGTCTTCCCCGTTAAATTTTCAGTGATTGTTTTAGAATAGACCCAGCCTTTCTAACCCTTCCTTTCAAACCCAATAAATTCCCACATCAAAGAACACCCAGTAGGTGCTGGTTTCCAACCTGAAGGAATGCCTTTAGGATCCAAGAAGATCTGGTAACCCTCAAGTGCCAGTAAAAGCAGTGTCTAATACTGGTGCCAGTTCTGTCGTGGGTTTTGTGTTGCCACACACTGCATAGCTGCAGCCTGCTGGTAAAATATGACTTTCCTTTTAAATCCAATTTGTGAGAAGAGAGAAGACAATATGGTATATCTCTGAATCTGAACAGAAATAATAAACAGAATTAGCCATGGATTTCATTAAAAAACCAGTATGAGCCATTGATTTCATTAAAAACCAGTATGACCATTGATTTCATTAAAAAACCAGTATTTGCCATGGATTTCATGAATGATGTTATGTGTGTAGATTTAATGTGTAAGAATGTGAGATTTCTGTGAGAATGGTTTAGTAAGAATCTAACACTACAGCCTATTACAGTTAACTCTACTTATAATGATGTCATATGAAAACAAGAGGCCAAAGGAAGCATGACTTGCATTAACTAAATAAGAAACCATTTTGCCAAGGAGGCCTGACATTGCTCACTTGTCTTGCATTACTTAACAAGAAATCACTTTACCAAGGAGGTCTACGTGGTTAAAAATGGTAAGAATACAATATATGTAAACTATCACCCCAACTTTATATCATGTCGATTTTACTTTTTTATTATATAGCATTTTTAAAATCAGATCAAACACATGTCCTCCAGATCACTTGACTGTATGGTCAGGATAGACACAGGATCATACCATAAGATCACCTGACCTTATGATCAAGTGGGTTAATTTTTCATCACATGTCTGCATAAAATTTTGCAACATCACTGAACAAATTGTCACTGAATCATGAAAAGTCCCAAACTCCTCACAGCAATATCACTAAATCATTCAAAGTCCCATAACCCACACAGCAATGTCACCGAATCATGCACAGTCCCAAAACCTACACAGCAAGGTCACTGAATCATGCATAGTCCCATAACCCACACTGCAATGTCACTGAATCATGCAAAGTCCCATAACCCACACAGCAATGTCACTAAATCATACAAAGTCTCATACTCCTCACTGCTAAAAATCTCAATGTTTTGATCCCAAAATCATCAGTCTTACTTAGTTCATCAGCTTGGTAGATTAGTACACAAGACCCTTGAATGATTTCTACTTTATTCATTATGCATGCACTGAAATCCAGTTAATATTGAGGATAAAGGAACCAGACAGAAAATGGAAGCTCTGACACATTATATCACTGTTATTATGATGCTAATATAATGTGACATTGTTACAACTCTGTGGTCGCAAACTAAGTAACAGAAAAAAAAGCAAAACCAACAAGTGTTGTAAAACTTAACAAATAATTTAGTTATCAAAGTTAAAAATTTAATTTTGTGAGAGGAATTTAGTGTATTATAGAGTGAATCCAAATTAATCCTTATAAAGGTCTATGAAAGTCCTAAATGAATGAAAAGTTCCTTATAAATTTAAAAACTGGAAATGTACTGGTTCTCCAACAACCATAATGTTGTCAGGATGTTGCCCAGAATTCCTTGGAATAATTTATAACTGTTCCAGAATAATATTATAGTCCAAATAATGAGCACTTTCTATTTCCACTGAACAGTCCAAACAAATGTTTTTACCTCCTGAATAAAATGGTATGCAATTATGAATTAAGATACAGTCCAGTGGTATGCAATTATAAATTAAGATACAGTCCAATGATATGCAATTATGAATTAAGATACAGTCCAATGGTATTAAATTATGAATGAAGATACAGTCCAATGGTATGCAATTATAAATTAAGATACAGTCCAATGGTATGCAATTATGAGTTAAGATACAGTCCAATGGTATTAAATTATAAATGAAGATACAGTCCAATGGTATGCAATTATGAATGAAGATACAGTCCAATGGTATGCAATTATGAGTTAAGATACTGTCCAATGGTATGCAATTATAAATTAAGATACAGTCCAATGATATGCAATTATGAATTAAGATACAGTCCAATGGTATTAAATTATGAATGAAGATACAGTCCAATGGTATGCAATTATAAATTAGGATACAGTCCAATGGTATGCAATTATGAGTTAAGATACAGTCCAATGGTATTAAATTATAAATGAAGATACAGTCCAATGGTATGCAATTATGAATGAAGATACAGTCCAATGGTATGCAATTATGAGTTAAGATACTGTCCAATGGTATGCAATTATAAATTAAGATACAGTCCAATGATATGCAATTATGAATTAAGATACAGTCCAATGGTATTAAATTATGAATGAAGATACAGTCCAATGGTATGCAATTATAAATTAAGATACAGTCCAGTGGTATGCAATTATGAGTTAAGATACAGTCCAATGGTATTAAATTATGAATGAAGATACAGTCCAATGGTATGCAATTATAAATTAAGATACAGTCCAATGGTATGCAATTATGAGTTAAGATACAGTCCAATGGTATTAAATTATGAATGAAGATACAGTCCAATGGTACGCAATTATAAATTAAGATACAGTCCAATGGTATGCAATTATGAATTAAGATACTGTCCAATGGTATGCATTTGTTTATGCTGAAATCAGGCCTTCATCTTAATATGAATAGTTCCTAATCCAAACATAGAATCATGAAGAATTCCCAATTTCAGCAATTTATTCCTAAAAGTTATATTCACAATGGATCAAATTTTTCACAAAATGACTGGCTTTGTGCCCATTCAATTGACTCAACCAAGAAAAATCTATGACAGCACAATGTTGCCATTAAAATTATTGGACAGACATATTTCAATATGCGTATAACTGCAAACTGCATCAACCCTGATCAACCTCTGTTTTATGTGCCGGTAGGTTCAGGAACACATAATAGGCCTGGTCATCAACCCCAATCTGTCAGCACTTTATGAGCCAGTAACCTAGTGATGCAGAATAGGGCTGATCATTGACCCTGACCTGACAGAACTTTATGTGCCAATGTGCTTGGGATGTAAAACAGGCCTGATTATCAACCCCAATCTGACAGTTCTTTATGTGCCTGCAGGTTTAGTTGTATATTCAACAAATCCTGATCATCAACCACAATTTACTAGTACTCTATCTGCCTGTATGCTTGGGGCTGTAGAATAGGCCTGATCATGAATCTGATCTGCCTGTATGCTTGGGGCTGTAGAATAGACCTGATCATGAATCTGATCTACCTGCATTCTTGGAGGTGTGGAATAGGCCTCATTATCAATATGACCTGCCAGCATAGTATGAGCCATTGGGTGCTCAGTGATCTAGACCAGGTCTGATTATCAACCCTGATTTTACAGTGTTTTATGTATAACATCAGTTTTGGGAATGTACAACAGGCCTGATTCTCAGACCCAATCTTACAGTGTTTTATGTGTCTAAAGTCTTGGGGATTTAGAATAGGTCTGATTGTCAACCCCAATCTTACAGTGTTTTATGTGTCTGCAGTCTTGGGGATTTAGAGTAGGTCTGATTGTCAATCCCAATATTACAGTGCTTTATGTGTCAGCAGTCTTGGGGATTTAGAGTAGGTCTGATTGTCAACCCCAATCTTACAGTGTTTTATGTGTCAGCAGTCTTGGGGATTTAGAGTAGGTCTGATTGACAACCCCAATCTTACAGTGTTTCATGTGTCTGCAGTATTGGGGATTTAGAGTAGGTCTGATTGTCAACCCCAATATTACAGTGCTTTACGTGTCAGCAGTCGTAGGTTTGATAACCCTCCTGCATGTCACAAGTTGTGACTGAAAGGTTCATTTCAAATTGACCAAAGGAAAAGTAAAATTTCATTAAATAAAAAGCTGTGCAAAATGAGACTACTGCATGTGTTGGCAGTTGTTTCAATTCTAATCTATACATAATGTAGAAATTCTTACACTGTATAAGAACATGTGATTATAATTGAACAATAATTAACACAAATTTGCTGCAGTAAAGTAAAGGAACTTCACACAAATTTTCACAATCATGTTGATTCAACAAAGAAGAAATAATAAAAATAATAGCTAGGACCCACCCACCCCCGGAAAGTGCAAAAAGCACCAATGTTAATACACCAATGGGACCCTTAGTATCCGTTTTTATTTTTGGACAATAAGAAAAAAAACTGTTGATACTTTATTATATCAGCATTACTAATACTGTATTAAATCAATCTTACTGATACTGTATTAAATCAGTATTACTGGGGTACATTTGTAGTATCTGACAATATACTTACAGTAGAACTTCAATTCTCAAGCACCCGATTAACCGTCACTCTCTGTTAACACTCAGGGCACTGTACGTCAAAATATTAAAATCAGGTACATTTACTTATGTAGATATTATGATTTTTTGATGACCCGGTCTATTGTATAATACCGTTAATGTACATATTCTATTATCTATTTATTCTCATATCCATCATGGTCTCAGTCCCACGCCCTGACAGATAATAAAAGTTCTACTGTACTTGTCTGGAGGAATATACAAGAGTTATTTAAGTGCAAAAATTATGCCACAGTGACCAACATTTTGCATGGCTGAGTTACTCTCCATAAGATGTAAACCATCCACCAATTTTCATGAATGCAGGTGAAATGGAGTCAAATATATTCTAGGGCATAAAGAAAGGACAGCTAGAAATACAAAATTTGCTCATGATGGAGTACAAAATGAGATAAGACGAGGTTTGCTCCTATACGAGCATGCCCCCCACATCCACTGTAGATGAGGAACAATAAAATATAATGCAGTGCATTATGTACAACTGTCCAATGAAAACTGCTATAAAAATAATGGAACCTCAAAGATAAAAACTGAATAAGTTTTGAAATAAAATAAAATAAATTTCAAAAGGTTCAATAAATTTATTAAAATGATCATCATTTTATTATTACAATACTGATAAACATGTACAAAATATATTTATAGTAACTATATCAATGTCATAAACATTAGCCCATTTACAAAATATATTTAAAGTAACTACATCAATGTCATAAATCAATGTCATAAATATTAGCCTGTTTACAAAATATATTTATAGTAGCTACATCAATTTCATAAACATAGCCCGTGTACAAAAATTATTTATTGTAACTACATCAATATCCTAAATATAGACAGTGTACAAAAAATATTTATAGTAACTACATCAATGTCATAAACATACAATTAGATAACTTCACATAATGCAAAGATGTTAATTCTGATTTCAGATCTATTCAAATATTTATCACTATTAAATTTTAAATTAATAATGGCTTTATAACACAAAAACAACTGAATAAATTACAAAAAATTTAAACTGTATTAACTATTTATGTCATCTATTTAGAGAATCATTTTCCTGACTCAGAAACATGCATTAAAAAGGTAAAATAACGCAACGGTCACACCACTGCAACCAAGATTCAGTGAGCTGAGGACAAAGTGTCCCCCTGGTCCTGAAATCCAAGAGACACAACAGAATTCAATGGGGCAATTATTTGTTTACAATTAGAAGCAATAATACAAAGAGTATGTACAAGGGGCACAAAGGTCAGTAGATTTTTTTTTTTTTGCTTGTTTGTTTTAAGTAGAATATGCCAGGGTTTCCTGGGATCAAAATCTATAGGGCATAGGGTCAAAACTAGTTGATTCAGTTATTGGTACCGCTTCTGAAACAAATGCATGAACAACTAATCAATCTTAAATTTTTGAACTTTGTACTTACTGCAATGATATTAAAAGTGAGTGCAAAGCTTGTGACTGCAAGGAATAATGAAGTATATCATTTATAATGGAGAATGTCATTTATAATAATAGCTTATATCATTTATAATAATGCCAATTATGACAAAAAAAATAATAATAATAAACAACATTTTTCTTTATTGCCAGCAATCATTATATGAATATTCATTATTTCAGAGTGTTTATCACAAAAGCGTGAAAATATCTGCTTCTGTTATACATATACACAGTTCACACAAGTCAAAAGTATCCAAGTTTTACCTTACCATTTTCAAATTCCTATGTAAGACATCGACATTTAATTTAGCTTTAATTTAATTAAACTCAGTTCACATGTCTCTAACACAATCATTTAAATTTTACATGAAAGGCACCATGTAGGTAAAGCTGTTGAATCTGCACTTCTCAACTACACCTTCCTGTTCTCTCTGCTCTCCAATGACCTGCACCATTGTGGCATACTGAGAAAACTTCTTAACGAAATAATTTTGAACCTGTTTTCGGGTATTGCTAATACAACTTCTCTTGGTAGCAAACTATGATTTCACTTGAGCCAGAGTAATTCCACATTGCAAAGCACGTTTGTTTTTCTCCTCTTCTAATGGGTACGGGTTATCAAGATGGCCGTCAAACCAATTACTCATAGTGATTCCTCAGTAAGACCACTGCAAAACTGTTCAAAACTGGATCAATCATCTTTCCCCACCTCTGAACATTTTCTTTTCTTCCCCTTGCCCCTGCATTTAAATTTGATTGGATGATTGTCTTCAGTGATGGGCAGAGTGCTGAAATGACTATGTTTGTTCACCATCCATTTCTTAACCTGCCTCTGTGTTACTCCTGTCATCTCTGCTAATTCTTTAACCTCTTCTTTGGCTGGATAGGGATACTGCAGTTGGAGTTCACACATGGACAAAATGTTGACAGCATCACTACTTAAAACATTGTGGGTTTTTAAACATGGAAGATCTGAAGGAACATGAGAAGAAAGATTTGTATTTTCCCTGGAATGATTCATGCCAAAAGTAGAATCCATTGGTTTATCCAGATTAGAATTCTGTTGTGAACTGGATGATGCCTGTAACTCTGGATGAAAACTTACAATCAGTGATCGAGCTTGTGACTGTGAATTGGATTGGACGTCGTTAGATTTTCCTGAACTTCCACATGCAATTCTTAAAAGAAAATCACTTTGGTCATTCGATGGAGATAATTCAACTGAAGGGTTATTTCTTAGTTCTGGTGTACAGATGACTGTGCTTTTACACTGATTTTTCAGCAGAGAGAGCTTCAACTCCAGAAATGCAGCCTGTGAAGAACCACACCGATATGACATTGTCTGAGTGTCATTATTTATCAAACAAGATTTATCTGAGATTGGTTTAACTGGGGACAAATTTACTGTGCTATCTGGCTGAAAGAAATTTGTATTCTCTGCAAATTTTTCATCTTGATCTAAAGTACAAACAGTGTTCTTTAGTTTCAGACCACATGACTGAGACACGCTGATCATCTGTGCACAGTTTTTGTTTATGTCCTTCACCTTACCATTATTTAAGATTGCTTCCACATCAACACCTAAGTCCTCAATTTCAGATTTAAATCTATAGTCAAATGAATCTTTCTTGCTAGCATCATCCAGACCTCCAAAAGTAAGCTGCTGCACTCCCCTATCAGTTTTCGTTGCATTACTTATGAGTGGCCTACCTTGGCTACTTTCCTTTTGCATTATATTAGCTCTTGCAACAGATTTTTGAATTTCTTCAACTTTGTCAATAAGTTTGTCAAGTTCAGCTTCCATTTTCTGAACAAGCATAAGTCTTTCCTCATCATAATATGAATTAACAGCTGAGTTCAACACAGTGTTTCCCATATTTGAAACAAGAGCGTGGTATCTTCCCATTTCGATCTGTCCAACATTTGTACTGTATTCATTTTCCACTTTTAATCCATCAGCACTGACATACGGGTTAATCCGAACCTTCAATAATTTATCCTGAAGCTGCATGTGTCTCAAATAAACATTCTGACAGCTACTAATGACACCAGCAGAAGAATCCATTGATGGCAACTGCATTAAATTCCAGCTTGTTGTGATCAAATTTGCAGGAACTTGAACCCCATAACATTCTTGGTTTAGTAACATTTGCAGATCTTGAAACATTGGGTTCCTCCGAAGGTTGCTCAGGTATCCTGGGCTATATGCCATGGAGACACTGGGTGTTACAGGTGAAAACATGCCATAGTTATTGTGTGGATTACTAGGTGGTGAGGTGATCATGGAGAGATCTGTGGCTTGTTGAAGTAGATCTGAAGCATGACGTGGGGGACTGGTCCTCCTTACAGATGAGCATGCTAACTGCCCAACAAAGGGATTAGCACAGGGCTGGGCTTGTTGCACATGGCTGTATGCAGGGGAGACACTGGGTGTTACAGGTGAAAACATGTTGTAGTTACCATATGGGTTACTAGGTGGAGAGGTCATCATGGAGACATCCATGGCTTGCTGAAGTATATCTGAAGTACCACTTGGGGGATAGGTCTTCCCTACAGGTGAGCATGCTGACTGCCCCAGCAGGGGATTAGCACAGGGTGGGGCTTGTCGCACTTGGCTGCACACTGGATCAGCCTGGACAAGGCTCTCAAAATGTCCATTATAAGGCATGTTATCCATATTTGTCCATCCACTTTGCCCACTGATATAGTAGCTTGGAAAATCCATCCTTCAGTCTCTTTTCACAGCAACTTTGTACAAACTTTGCATCAACTTTGTCTTTAGATTTTAGCTTTCATCTATTTATGGCAATGGCATAAAGTTTACTTCACACCGAGTCAAAATTTTCAGTTCTGTACAAATAAATGTGGTTAAAGTTCAATTGTGATAAGAACAGATACTGTTATGCTGAAAATAAATTCCAGTAATAAGACTAACAAAATGCACAAGCAACAAATTCCAGATACTAACACTGTCTAAAGACTAGACATGACTATGCTAAAGAGAAATACCTATATATAGGAATAATGGGACTGAGAAAGTTATTAAAGTCTCAAATTTAAACAGTGACACTTGACAAAGGAATAATTTTCAACAAATTAAATCAAAGAAAATAAAACAAAACTGAAACAATGAAAACATTGGAGCTCCACAATCTCATGGAGTAATGTCATGTTTAAGTACAGATTATTTTCAAATTATACTTTTCTTTCAAAACGATATTGTCCACTTAAGCAATATCAATTAAATAGACCAGATCAAAGTTTGCATTGTTGACATAATTTCCACATTATTGCTTCAGTAACTTTCTAAGGCATGTAGCTGAAGATGTCAATTACATAAATAACAGGGGATTAATAAAGTGTGTTAGGGTAAATAGGGGCCTTTTGTGAGCCTTTAGTGGAATAAGCTCCTTCAAAGGGACTACTCAAACAGTTCCTGCTCAATGTCAGAGCTGAAAAGGATATTGCAAATTGTATTAAAATGAAAAAGTAAATGTGTTAACGATAAAATTGCTTGAAATAATTAGTTGCATGATGTGTTCTAATTGAAAAAGGAAAAGCTATGAAATTCAGACTGAAATGATAAGGCATCATTTTCACATAAGAATAATGAATTTTTGTCAAAATCCATTAAAGAATTTATGAGATATTTAGACCTAAAAGTTTTGAAGAGAGTTAACCTCCCCAAACTCAAAAATATTCATGAGATCTGACAATGTAAGAAAAGATGCTAAATATAATTTGAACATCTTCAGTATTGTCAATTAAAGGAAGGCTTGAATTAATTTTCATGAAACATATTTAAATTAATTTATCACATAGTCGGTATACTTCGCCTACAGTGTGCGCAGTTTCATATTTTTGATATTATACATGTGAACATATCACTTTATGTGATTCTGATTGGTCGAAATAAGCCCATGAAATTATTGTGCGGTATTCTCTTTACTGATTGGCTGGGACCGTGGGAAAACGTTTTTAACTCCGCCTTCTGGAATGTTTTGTTTTGAATGAACATTTTTTGGCGGCCATTTTTTAACTCGACTCGTGAAAGGAAATTGAGGAAAAATTATCTCGGCTGTCTGAATATGGATATGTTACCCCCACAGGAGTTTGTTATGTCATGTTTAACAATATCATCATAAGAAAAATGGCGTAAAACTACAAGACAAGAACAACAACAAGAAGTAAAACTAAGGGTATTGCTTATTTGATAGCGGGGGGGGGGGGGACGATATATCTGTAACATAGATATAGAATCCACCGTATATACAAGCGTGGTTTAAATGTTAACTTAAAGAAGTAAATAAACTCACCTCTGTTCACAGAAGAATCTGGACATAAATGGGTCTCCTAACTGACAGAACTTTATCCAACCGCAGTATATATGGGATGCAAATCCGACACAAATAGAAATCTGTTTACGTCTTCTGCACAGTCTGTTGTTCCAAATCAAATACTGCAGATATCTGGTCACAAATGCATTGCAGTAAATGTGGGAATTTTTGCATCCAGTAATCCTATTTCACACGAAAATCGCAACAATGTAACGTTTAGTTCTGAAAGCGACATTTTAGGCTAAACATGTACTCTAGGCCTACTGTACTGTGTACCGTATCAAACAATGTGGCAGCATCACATCGCATTGATCATTCTGTTTTGAAAAATGATTTTGTTGTTATAAAATGTTCTGTTTATTCGGGTGGAAGCTTTTTCTTTGATTTATAGTTTGTAAAAAGGTACAATCTACTTTGACCAGTTCAACTTTGTTTGGGACTATATTTTATGCACAACAAATGAAAGGTGCACAGTCAATCAGAATGAACGAAATTATTCGTTCTTCTTTCTATCTAAATAATTTCCACTGAAATAAAACTATGTGATAAAAATAATCTCAAATGGGTAATGATTTAATATTAAATTTATAAAACTAGTTGAATAATGTCCGCTTTTGCTCGCCAAGGCTCGCAAAAGTTGGACACTATTCAACTCGTTTCATAAATTCAATATTAAATCATTACCCATTTGAGATCCTCTATATATATTATTATCACATAGTCGATACACTACAGTGTGTGCAGTTTCATATTTTTGATACCATACGTGTGAACATATCACTTCATGTGATTCTGATTGGTCCAAATAAGCCCATGAAATTATTGTGCAGTATTCTCTTTACTGATTTGCTGCGATCGTGGGAAAACTTTTTTAACCCCGCCTTCTGGAAATGTTTGTTTTAAATGAACATTTTTGGTCGCCATTTTTTGATTCGACTCGCGAAAGGGAATTGGAAAAAAATGGTCTCGTCCAGTCTCAATATTGCCAATTTACCCCCACAGGGGTTTGTTATGTCATGTATAACATATCATAACATGAAAAATGGCAAAACCCCCAAGACAAGAACAATAACAACAAGTAAAACTATTGCTTAGATGATAACGAGGCTGAGGGTGGGGATGGATGGGCAGTATATCTGTAGCATGGAATCGACTCTATATACAAGATTGGTTTAAATGTGAACTTACTGAAGTAAATAAGCTCACGTTTGGTCACAGAAGAATGTAGACATAAACCGGTCTCCCCAACTAACAGAACTTTATCCAAACACAGCATATTTACGCGGTAAATATGTAATCCAAGTCCGACTCAAAAAGAGATTTGTTTAAGTCTTCTGTACAATCCAATGTTCCGAATCAAATCCTGCAAATATCCGGTCACAAATACGTTGCCGTATATGTGTATTTCTGCATCCAGTAATCTTCTCACAAAAAATATCGCAACAATGTAACGTTTAGTTGTGATGTGGAAAATTTCAACGTAAACACTGTCACTGTGTTGTATAGACCTACCCAACCAGTACTGTGCACCGTATCAAACAATGTGACATCACACGCATTAGACATTTTGTGTTAACAAATGTTTTGCATTTTGTAAAATGTTCTGTTTATTTGGATGGACGATTATTCTTTGATTTATAGTTATCAAAATGCATAATATACTGTTATTATTTCAACTTTGTTTGGGACTATTTTTTACGCACAACAAATAAAAGGTACAGTGTCTGTCAGAATTAACGAAATTATTCGTTCTTCTTTCTATCTAAATAATTTCCCCTGAAATAAAACTATGTGATAAAAAGAATCTCAAATGGGTAACGGTTTAATATTAAATTTATGAAACTCGTTAAATAATGTCCAGCTTTTGCTTGCCAAGGCTCGCAAAAGTTGGACATTATTCAACTCGTTTCATAAATTCAATATTAAATCGTTACCCATTTGAGATCCTCTATATATAATTATCTGAATACCTTAATGCAAAATAAATAATAAAAATTTAAATAATTGAAAAAAATAAAATACTCTGAAATTAATCTTTAAATCGGACATATTTTCATATCATTGGACACTTTTGAACTCGGATATTTGAACATAAATTTACTCATATATGGAGATTTTACACACTTCACCTCTTTTTCATTAAATTTAATTTACTTTCTTAGAACTGGATTTCACATTTAAATTAGTTTTAATCTTTTCATGACTTTAAAATTTAAAATATTTATTACGATCTGGATATTGATGTTGAATGCTTTTACACCTTGACTTGATTTTGTAATATTTTTTAAATTAGTGTACACTTTGATTTAATTTTGTTATATTTTTGAAATTAATTCAGCTTTATTTCCCCATATGTAAGGACATCAAAATCAGGATAAGGGATTTATTTCACAATGAGTTACCTCCTCATAAAATATTCAAAATGCTAATTTCCCAAATATTCACCGAGTCACATGCCTTCGATAAAAATGTCACACACAATATTAATTTTCACTGTTTTGTAGAAGAGTACAAAGTCAAGTTCAGGTAAATTGACACTTGGTTGAATTTTATCATAAAATATTGGAGAATTTTTCATTCCAAGACAACAATAATAGTATTTATTTGTAATATAGGCCACTGGCCCATGATACATATCCATACATCATGCGGTACAAAAAGACTTTATAGTGCGTAATAAAAAAGACTGTATACACATGAAAGTAATAATTATGGGGCCCCGAGTGGCCGAGTGGTCTAAAGCGCTCTCCGTTACGGATCACTGCCATCTCACCTCTGTCTGCGTGGGTTCGAGTCTAGTATTCGGCGAATGTGGATATGTGAGAAAGCTTGCCAGTAGCTTCTCGTGGGTCGGTGGTTCTTTCCGGGGATTTCCCGGTTTCTTCCTCCACCAATGATACTGGCCGCCATGTATAGCCTATCGTGTGCTGAAAAATGGCGTTAAGCCCCACAACAACAACAACAACAACAAGTAATAATTATTGCTTTTTTCGGATATAGGTGACATACAAGTATATACTGCAGAGAAATCAAACAAACGGATTTAAGGGTAACCCTAAAACTTGTGTGGAGCAGGATTTGTGATATTGATCTAAAGTCTTATGTAGCAGGAGTCGTTGATAAAACGGTTTCTCTAATCTTTGAGGCTTTTATAGTAAACATTGCTAAATTATTCATTAGCAATTTACTAGTATCATTGTGTATAAAGGACCTAAATTTCTCTAAAGTTGGATTTTTATATACAAATGTGGCTTAGAATTTTCTTCGTATTTCTCCATATAGCGGACAAGCAGTAATAAAATGGAATTCATTTTCGATGTTAACGTTACAAATTTAGCACAATCTTTCCTCATTGCAGATACTTTCATTTCTTCCGGTATTACCTCTGATTAGCAAGTTCCCCACTCTAAGCATAGTGATTATATAACAAAGAACGCTATCTCCCGACATTTCTAAATATTTTTAACAAGTAAATTCTACTCCCAATGACCTATACAAGCGCATCTTTCCACTGACTTAATCTCATCCTGCAGCTTTTGCCAAAAAAAAAATATCTTCACATATCTGGCTGAACAATCTATGAAACATATTTTCTTTATTTACGCCCTGAGTACACCAAACATTGTCAAATCCAAATGTAAATAGAAAATTTTTAACATAGTTAGCCTTGCAATGACAATTTTTCCCCATCTTAACTGTAAATCATAACATTGCTTAGGATATACATGTCTTTTGGCATTTTTAGAATTCTTAGTCAATATTTCAAAATACGTTTATATCTTATACACTGAATACTAATTCTTCCTAATTCATTATATAAGAATTCATTTGGAGTAGACTTAGATGTACCAAGGATATATGTACAAAATGACAAATGAGATTTTTTAATATCACTGGCATCATAAAATCCCAAAACCTCAACTCCATAATTAAGTATGTGAGCTATATTCGCATCAAATAGACGAAGTAATCCAGTTACGGGTAATCTGCCAAATTTTGAAAGACTTTGTTTCAATATACGCACAGCCGTCAGCGCCTGCAAGGATAGAGTTTTCTGGCACATATACCAAGAGGTTTTTTGAAGAAAATATGCACACTAATTATTTATAATCTGAGTAAATCTTTACCTCAGCATGCCATAGTATCACTTTTCGTAACTTCTGAGATAGCCATCTCTGTGAAATACAACCACTCTTGTTTTCTTTTTCATACTTACCTTTAATTTCCACTTTAGGCAATATATATGCAACCTATTGAGCATATTTTGCAGCTGGTGAGCAGTGTCAGCAAAGACAATTAAATCGTCTGCATACAACAGTGAAAATGGTTCTAAGGTTTCTACAGACACTCCTCTGTTTCCTTCAGCTAAAAAGGGTTTCAAATCATTCAAAAATAAAGAAAAGAGTAAAGGCGATAAAACACAACCTTGGCGCACGCCCAAAGGACAATTAAACACATCGGTAATAAGATCATTGGGCTTAGTACATGCTTTTACATAAATATAAATTACCTTAATGATTCTTAACATTTTTCCTCTAATATTTCACTAACTAGCTTTTGTAAACGTCTCTCTATCCTATCAAAGGCTATTTTATAGTCAATAATTACTGCATAGAATCTACCCCTACGTTTTCTTCAATATTTACAAATTACGTATATAATATAAATATTTTATCTGTTGTGGAATACCTCGCTCTAAATCCTGCTTACTCTTCGCCCAGTAATTCGTTTTCCTCCACCCATTCATTTAGTCTGTTATTTAAAATCGATGTTAACTAATGTCTCTTTAATTGGACCGTTTGATTTACATTCCCTTCCTTCAAAACTGATATGATGATAGCTCTTGACAAATATTCTGGATAATATCCAACATCGAATAGTTTATTAAATAATATTATTATTTTGGTGCTATTATGTTGCTCGTATATATAAAGAAGTCGCTGGACAAAGCATATATTCCCCCAGCTTTATTATGTTTCACTTTACTCAGTGCTCTTCTTCATTGATTGTTGTATCTAAAGTCTTGTGAATTACTTGAATGTTTTCAGTTTCCTGTAGGGGGCACACACACCAGTTATTATGTACTTTTGAGAGAGTGACGTATGTAAGGTGAAGTTGTTTGCATTTAAAACATGCACAGTGGAGAGAATGTTGGCATACTTTTATGATACTTTGATGTAATGTGACTGACATTTCTTTGGATATTGTACTTTTGGAAATTGTAAATGATCTTAGCACACTGCTAACCAAAATGACTGCTCCCTTGTGTTCCAAAAATCAGCCTGGATTTATCTAAAGTACACTATCTTTAGCAGCTATTAAAATGGGGAAAATGAATTTTGCCAGACTAGACAATACCAGCTCCTGAAAGTGCAGTTAATGAATTACCAAAGATATAAAATGTAAAAAAAAGTTATCGGCTCTTTTTTTTTTTACAATTTACTTCTGAAGTTCAGGAAGTGAAAATGACCAAGTGGAGCTAGCACTTTTTGAACGGAGCACATCTGGAGTAAGGCCAAGCTGTATACTCTATAACCCATATTACACCCATCAATCATACACCAAAATAAAGGGAATTAAAGGTTCTTTGAACAATATCTAAGATATACAAGGTCTTTTTTAAATAGCCAGTATACCTAGTGAGGAAACCCGGGGGAATTCTTTTTCTTTAAAATTCTAACTATGCAAAATACGAAACTGTAGAGCGCCACCGTATCTGGTCAACAGAACTGGAAACATTAAATAATTCCGAAAAATATTCATACCAAGTTGCAGACGTGATACCGTTTTGCATACCAGTACTTGGGTTCTTTACAAGGCGCCCAGAAAATTTGTGTATCTTTAGAGTATAATGCAGATAAAAAGCTATTTTGGGGGTTTCAATTCATATTGCTTTTGCTTGCTTCTTGTAAGAGATTTAGACATATTTCTATAAACTTTCTAATCTTCAAGTGATTCACTTGTACGTTTTAATCTTAACTGTTTTAGATATCTTATGGCTTTGCATTTGGCGTTTGTGCAGTCTGTATCAAACCAAGGCTGATATTTAACAATTATTCTTGGAGATGTCACAGCTAGAATTTGCTTTCTATCGACTGTTTTCATTGTGCTTGCTGCATCATGGTAATATCAGTAATCGTTTCGACGCATTCATTAAGTTTGTTTTTGTTTATATCATTTAAAATCTTGTCCATATTTTGAGATAATAGATCTTTGCAATTTTGGATAAAAGAGAGACCTTCTTTATTCCATATGTATTTATTTATTTCGTTACCCCTAGAGATACTTGTAGCCATTTGCTCTAGTTTACCCATGTAGACAAGTGAAAATACAATGGGCATGTGCATTGATTCCAATCTATCATCTATGACAAAGGATGATAAATTTTTTCAAACACGTACGTCAGCTACGGCATAATCTATTGTTGAGACCGATTTGCCATTCGTACATGTAAATTTCCCTATCCCTTTATTTGATCCACATCTACCATTAGTGATTCACAATCCAGTCATTTAGCACAGTTAAAAAAGTTTTTCTACATGGTTATTTATCTCCCTTACTCTGGATTAGCCCAATCATACATTACTTCGTTTTCCATATAATTAAAGTCTTGAAGTTGGTCAATAATACTATCATATTTTATAAAATCTGGATCCTTTCCGGTAGAGGCATTAAAATCCCTTGCAATTATTATTTTACATTCAGCATATTTCATTTTCAGGTGAGCTAACTCATTTTCTAGCACTACATATACATTTATATATATCATCTGTGTCAAAGGATGATATATTTTTTAAAACACGCACGTCGGCTAAGACATAATCTATTGTTGAGGCCGAATTGCAATGCATACATGTAAATTTCCCTATCCCTTTATCTGATCCACATCTATCATTGGCGATTCGCAATCTAGCCATTTGGAATAGTTGTAAAAGTTTTTCTCCATATATTGAGTATTCAGGTGACAGATAGACAAAACCAAAGATTAAGTCCCACTTCAGTATGCTAGCCTTAATCGAAACAACTAACCAAATAATATTTTCTGATGCACTTTTTTTTCTGTAGATATATTAAAATGCTTGAAGAGGGGTTCACGAACAAAAACCGAGATCCCCCCCCCCAACCGAATTTCTTTTAGCAGATTGTGATTTAATTCTTACGCTATCAAAGTTTTCGTAACCGTTAATATTAAACTGATCGATAGTTTCTGCCCATATTTCAACAAAACCTAGTATATCACATTTTCAACATAATTAATAAAATCTGACCTTTCTTCTCTAGAAAGTTTCTCACTTAAACCAGATATATTCCATACCAAACAACCTAGCACAGAAGTAGAACCGTTCTCCTCATAGACATTTTGTAGGCCTCGGCCAGAGTCCTATCTTTTGTTTACAAGACCAGCATTGTTTCTAACCTCATCAAATGCATACGTGTAACCGGCTATTATTAGCTTGTCATATTTGTAGAAAGCTTTCTTCCCCTTGTTCAATGGCTTTTCTCAGTGTCGGGTAGAGATTAGCCCGAGCTTTTCTCACTCTGGTGGAAAATCTTCAGCTACACGTACGTTAACTGGTCTGCTAGCAGCCGTTGTCTCTTCATTATCAGACGTGGTCATCGTGGCTGCTTCACGGGCTTCATTCCTTGTTTCTCTATAGCGTCTCAGCGATTTTTCTTTGTCTTTATAATTTGAAAATTTGACAATCACGGGTCTTGGGTTTTCTTTTGATCTCGGCCGATGGGCTCTTTCAACGTCTATCCTCTCTGAGTCTAAGACAAGTGCATCTCTCATATACACCTTAATCAATTTTTCTGTATCCTCCCACTTCTCTTCGCGGATTTCAGGCACACCATAAAACACCAGATTCTCTCGACGGGAATACGCCTCTTGTTGCTAGAGCTTTTGTTCGTTCGCCTGCAATCGTGTTTCCAATTCAATAACTTTCTCCGTCAGGTTCTAAATCATCTTGCGTAGAATCATATTCTGATTAGCAAGCGATACTTTTTTGTTTTGCAGCTGATCTATGGAACATTAAATATATATAACTCGTTCATTAAGTTTCCTTACTTCATTTCTTATCTCTAGTATTAAATTTCTCAAGCTTCAATCAATTATTTCTGCAGACTCTATAAAGGTACCATCATTGATATCTTCCCTTTCCCTTTCCGTCATACTGTTTACTGAGGCCCGGGAGTTCTGCTGCGTTAGTACAGAAAGACCTGTCCGCATTGGACTTGTCAGATTGGGTCCAGAGTTACTCATCCACGTAAATAATGTGTTTTGCGAGTTTGCAACCCGTTCCTCGATAAGATGATGTGGTCTGGTATTATTGAGAGGACTATATGTCGGTTGTGATCCTTGTGGATGTGATCTGCCTCCTTGATTGTTTTTTTGTGGTCTCCCCCTAGGTCCAGGACATGGATTATTCTCCACTCCATGCATAAATAACAAGAAAAACAATACACATTTCACTGCCAGAGATAAGCCACTGAGTTCCATTTTTGTGATTGATGTAGATTTCAGAGATTTGTTTGACTGGATGAAACATCCAATCCTGCACCTACAATGATCCAAACCAATACCGATCTTGAAACTTAACAGATGGCGAATAGTATACTTCAGTTACGTGTGTGTGACCTGAAGCCGCTTCTGCACGGTTTGTACATGTATATGACCTTCTTTGTTCACACTTTCATTCCAAATAGAGTCACTTTATCAAACATTGATCTTATTGTCTATGCATATTTGATATGATAAAGTTGTTATTATCACACCAACGAAAACTCACCAATGTGTTATCTGTAAAAATATCCTAAACTTTGGGAATTCTTGTGAGCACTATTATCGTGACTGTCACCTCGTGTGTACCAGAAGTCAAATCCAATAATAATAATAATGATGTCAATAATAATAATAATAATAATAATAATAATAATAATAATAATAATAATAAATCTTTATTCTAGTAACAGACAACACTGACCCAATTTAGATATATTTATGACGGGTTCGAATCCTGACCGAGTCATACCAAAGACTTGCAAAAATGTCACTAGCAGCTGTCTCACTTGGCGGTCAGCATTAAGAGGTTAGTGCTTGGACTGGTTGGCCTGGTGTCAGGGTAATGTGACTAGGTGGGACACGATGCTACATGTCTGCGGCATGATGCCCCCGTGCTAGCCATCAGTATACACTGCCACACTGCAGACATTGTAGCGATATGACTGAAAAATTGTTAAAGCTACGTTAAAAATCCAAATGACACAGACAGACACACACACACACACACGCACACATGTATGAAAAATATGGTACGACCATAAAACAGTACTAACATAATCTAACTTTAACAGATTTCTCTATAGAAAGAGCAAGATTATATCATCTCTAAATGTTATTAATTAATCATCTGTTTAAATGTGTTAATCTTAAATGTGTTATGCAATACAGTAAAACAAGGGTGTATAACCAAGTTTACGTTGACAGCTGACCAAATGTTTTAATCTAGTCTTCGACTATCGCACCTCTTTGCTGTTTATGCTGCTAGCTTTTCTTGACATACATCCCACGAGGTTTTTGAATGTGACATACGAACAAGATATTTATAATAAACAGTGTCACTATTCGGCATTCACGTAAATGCCAATTTTATGTCCAATCAAAGATCCCTCAATTTTAAAAAAAAAAAAAAGAACTACGATTTTAGTCTTCTTCACGTTTATCTTTAGTTTCCTTATATTGAAGTTTTCTTTTAACTTATTCAGAACTCAAGCTGAATAGAAGATTTGGCATAGGCCACCAAGTCATCTGCATATCACGGTGCAAATAAGTTTGTAAATTTTAATGTTATACAGCTATGTTGGTCATATAATAACAATGAAATAAAACAGTTGATAAAACACATCCTTGCCTTACCACAAAAAGGACAATTACCGTATATATTCGCATATAATCCAACCAGTTTAGGAAAAAATAAAAGCCTGGAAGAAGGGGTGGGGGATTCGGTTTATCAGCAGGCCAAGGTAAAACCTTGAAATTTGTTTAATATTTTTGGTCTACTACACTATATGGCAGTAAATCCTGTGCACACAAAATAATTATTTTTTTTTCATGTCCCATGACTTATATGCAAGTAAAAAAAAATAGTGTCTCAATACTTATAGACAAGAAAAATGTAAAGAAAAATTGGCAAGATTGACACAGGTCACAGCTCTTTCAATAACCACGTCAATAATCTATGATTGTTTTAGTTATTAATTTGCATGTGAATAGTTTCTGATTTTTCCAACATGAAATTAAATAAAGGGAAATTAGGACTTGTAGTACTAACAAGTTACACAGTTCAAATAATGCTTAGCATCACTTAACTCCTTCTATATTCCAAAAAATATTAGATGCAGATTTTGTTTCATTCATTGTTTCTACGAAATCACATTCTTCAAGATCACATTTCAGCTAGATACACATAGCTGTTTCATTTACATTGATCCGCTTGCTCACAACAAGCGATCCTATAAATTGAGACAATCTTTATGAAAAGATACAAGTTAAATTGTACAAAGCATATTACCAGAATACGTCCATATAACTGTTATATGTTTATGAAAGAATGATGATACTAAAGGCTAAAATTCTGAATAAAGATCGACTAACATTATCATCCATCTAATTTAGTTT
This sequence comes from Megalonaias nervosa, assembly GCA_016617855.1. NCBI lineage: Eukaryota > Metazoa > Mollusca > Bivalvia > Unionida > Unionidae > Megalonaias > Megalonaias nervosa. Next base: position 125,878 of record JAECUM010092995.1, on the reverse strand, counting down.
TCTGTTTTGGCTGAACAACCTCATAATTTTCCACACATTATTTCGGCATCTCCTTTGTTTATAATTGGTGGATTTGTCTTTTGTTTTCCGACAGCAATCCATTCCGGTAAATGTTAAACCTGAAACTTGGGTTAAGAAGAAATTTTGTCTGCTGGTTATACCAGTACTTTGATGTGCCCTTTACTCCATAATATTAGCACAATTACCATAGCTGTGTAAACAGGGTTTTAAGATCGTTTACGTCAAAGCAAACCTTTTGGTAGTGCTGTACAGTTTCGCATTTTGCATAGGGTTACGTTTTTAAAGCAAAAGAATTTCGCCCGTTTTCCTCACGGGTTATATTGGCTTTTTAAAAAAAGACCTTGTATATTTTAGGTCTTGTTCAAAGAACTTTTCATTCCTTTCATTTTGGTGTATGATTGATGGGTGTAATTTGGCTTATAGAATATATAGCTTGGTGTTATTTTAGATGTGCACAGATAAAAGAAACTGCTAGCTTTGCTTTGTTATTTTCATTTTCTGAGCTTAAGAGGTACATTGTATAAAAAGAGCAGACAACTTTTGTTACATTTTATATATTTGGTAATTCATTCATTGCACTTTTTAGGAGCTGATATTGTCAAGTCTGGCAAAATTCATGTCCCTATTTTAATAATTTCGAAAGATAGTGCACTTTAGACTAATTCAGGCTAATACTTTGAGCACAAGGGAGCAGTCGTTTTAGTCAGCCACAGTACATGCAAGTATAGAGGTATGCCAACATTCTTTCCACTGTGCATGTTGCAAATGGAAACAACTTCACCTTACACCTGTCATTTTCTCAGAAGTTCATATCTGTAGAGTACCTCCTAAATGATTGGGTTTCATGAGGCATACTGTTTTAAGCACTGTGTAAAAGCTTCAGCTGGAGAACAATAAATATACAGGTAGACAAATAACTGCGGATAAGGGAGATAATCTGTCTAGCCAAATAGTATGGCAAGGGAGATAATCTGAAGAATTTTTCGTTTTTGTCTGTCCAAATAGCAAGACAGAAAATTTGTAGGAATTTCTTCACTTTTGTCTAACCAAATAGCTGTAGAAAAAGGGGCTAATCTGTAGATAATTCCTGACTTTTGTCAAGAATATGATACATTGATAGGAAAGGTGAAATTTTCTATCTTTCTATGAGTGTGTATTTGAGAGGTGGTGAATTTATTTCCAACATTTACTATGATTGCATCATATATATGATGTTGAGACAAAGCCACTTTATACAAATGATAATTTATTGTATCCATTTTCATATTAATTAAGTCCTAATGTAATTGTTTTTAAGGTGGACATTGGTCACAACCCACACACTCTGTATTTACAGTATGCAGTTATAACTCGTTAAAAAAAAAAAAAATCAAAGGTAAAAGGAAGACCTCTATGGCCTGTCTTCATAAAATCAACACATCTGAATCTCATCATTAGAAACATTCTTGATATCATCAATATGAGGAAATCATAATATGGAAAAGATGAAAAAATAAGACAGGGAGACACACAAAAAGATGATAATTTTTAAGGTAAGGTCACCTTAACGATGTGAATTGGTTAATTTTCAATATAATTTAATATAGCTAGGTCAACACTCATTATGCCAGCTAACACTTATTTTCATTTTATTTATTTCCTGATTGGATTACAGCTGTGTAGTAACAACAGCTGAAGTATGCATGGCTTTCCGTTGGTATGAACCTGATTTTAATGAAGGCCAAAGCAGGCATTACATCCAAGGCTAAATAACAACCTGAGTCTGGATTTCTGCTGCATATTATACACAGCTGAAGGAGGCATGCAAATCTCAGGTAACAATCTGATTTAAATGCAAGTACAAACAGGTATATCATCCCATATAACAATCTGATTTAATGAAATGCTAAAGTAGGCAAGATGTCAGAAGAAGCTCTCTGATTTTAAGGAAAGCCAACAAAAGGCATAGTATTCCAGGCTACAATCTTATTTGAATGAAAGTCAAAGGAGACTTGGTATCACAGGTAACAGTCTTATTTGATTCAAAGTCAAAGCAGACATGGCATCACAGGTACCAATCTTATTTGAATGAAAGCCAAAGCAGACATGGCATCACAGGCAACAATCTCATTTTAAGGCTGAAAAAATTTACAGCATATCACTATTACCCATATTTTACTCTCCTTCTTCATGCTGGAGAAATGGGTTCTAAAATTCTACCCATGTCTAACTTTCCTTATTTCATGCTGGAGGAGGGGGAAGAGGGTTCTACAATTTTACCCATACCTTACTTACCTTCATCATGCTGAGGAGAGGAATTAGGGGTGTAAAATTCCTCCTTTATGCTGGGAGAGGGGAAGAGGAGTCTAAAGGTTATCACCTACATCTTACTTTCCATCTTGATGCTGGGGGAGGGGGCAATGGGTCTAAAATATTACCCATACATTCCTTTCTTCATTATGATAGGGGAGGGAGAACAGTTGTCTAAAAGTTCCTCCTTTATCCTCTGGACGGGGAAAGAGGAGTCTAAAAGTTTGTACTAGAACCTTACTTTTCTTCTTTATGTTGGGGGAGGTGGAAGAATGATATAAAAGATTTTGCACATATGTTACTTTCCTTCTTTTTGCGGAGAAGGGGGGAAGAAAGGTGTAAATTTTCTTCTTGCATGCTGGAGTCTTAAGGTTATTGCTCATTCTTTACTCTTCTTCTTTATGCTGGGGGAGGGTGAAAAGGGGTCTAAACTATTACCTGTACTTTACTTTCCTTCATTATTTTGGAAACGGGGGAAAGTGTTAAAAAATACTCCTTTATGCTGGGGAAGGGAAAGAGGGGTCTCAAAAATGTTCACACACTTTACTTTCCTTCTGTATACTAGGGGAGGGGAAATAGAGATCTAAAAGTTCCTTCATTATGCTCGGGGAGGGAGAAAAGAGGTTTGCTAAGTTCCTTCTTAATGCTGGGGGAGGTGAGTGATGGGTCTAAAATGTATAACCTTCCGTCTTAATCCTGGGGAAGTGGGAATAATTTACTATGATTCTTTACGCTGGGGAGGGGGGGGGAGAAGAGGGGTCTAAACGTTTGTACTCATACCTTAATTCCTTCCTTAACCTGGGGAGGGAGAAAATGGGTCAAACAGTTTATCAAAATTGCATTTCCTTTGATTTGCTCTGATTTTATATTTATTTTCAACACTTATGTTTCAAACTTTAACTGCTAAAACAATTCACTAAGATTTTTCTTTGACAACTTCTCCGAACAAGACCAGATGAATCAAATTTTACAAATCTGGAAAAAATTAAGACCTTAAGTCTCAAACTTTTTAACATTCAAATTTATTAATAAGATACAGTTTAATAAATTAATACTATCAAGGTTAATTTCATTTTGTGCTGTGTGAAGTTACACACACATACACACACATATGCACACACACACACACACACACACACACACACACACACACACACACACACTTTTATACATCCCTATGATATTGCATTTGCCTCTCATTCAGCGTTTTTTTTTTAACTACATAATTACACTAACCGACCAAGGAACAACATCATGAATCATGAGGTACCCAGTAAGTTGGCAAATAAAAGCTGGAGAAAAAACATTTACAACATAAAATGTTCAAATCTGCAGACAAAATGTCAAATGACGATCTCTAAAGTTTCATTATTAAGAAATTCTTTGAAAAATGCTATATTTTGGCCTTAAAAATTGCTGCGTTTTTGGACAGAAGGTATTTTATATCTTCCATTTAAAAAAACAACCCGATGGATGAAACACAATAAAACAATAACACACATGTAGCTATCCACCATAAAACATTTGGGTTACAGAATGGTAAATAAAGATGTTTTTGTATCAATCTATTAATCTGAAATAATATGTATGAATGGAGTAAACACTATATTCAAATGAAATAATTTGTATGAATGAAGTATATACTATATTACAATGAAATAATTTGTATGAATAAGTAAAATCACTCTCGTAAAATGAAATAATTTGTATGAATGAAGCAATCACCCATGTAAACTGAAATAATTTGAATGAAGGAAGTAATCGCCCTTGTAAAATGAAATAATTTATATGAATGAAATAATCACCTATTAAAATGAAATTATTTGCTTGAATGCAGTAATCACTCTATTAAATGAAATCATTTGAATGAATGAAGTCATCACCCCATGAAAATGAATTAACTTATTAACTTTATGAATGACATAAGTAAAACATTAGCCTTATAGACAAATTTTCTTTTCATAATAATTTCAGCAATGGTTTTGAATGAAACTAAAAGATCATACCTCCATAAAAAAAACCCAGAAATTTACTGAGGTCTTTTATGGGCAATAAAAGTCCTACAAAATATTTTGTGTGTTAAATTCTATGTTAAATTGTATGTAAACATGTGACACATGTCAATTTAAATATAAATGTTTGACACAGTTTTGGATTTGTGTGTATATATGACACAGGTGTGGATTTCTGTGTAAATGTCTGACACGTGAATTTGAATGTAATTCTGTAACACAGGTCTCATGTTTTACTAAGTATAGGCATTATAAAGAAAAGGAATGACAGAAGACTGATAATCAGACCCTAGACGGTTTTGATTATCTTGACTACAAGAACACTTTAAACGTTAGATTCTGCTCATCTACATTAGCATGTCATAAAAAGTTTATAAACTGCAACTAAAATGTTCAAATGTGTTTATAGAACAAATAGATATACTTCTGATAAGCAGACATACAGAGAGACAGACAAAGATGGACAGCTCTCCAAGCCTATTTATTGATAGGAATTTTCATCCTTAGCGATAAGGTCAATATGAGATTTGATGCCAGCTATGATGTCTATACGACAGCATTCATTGCCATGATTTGAGGTCCATAGAACAGTTTTCTTGCTACTCTATGAGGTCCATAGGAGTTTTCATGCCTAGAGATGAGGTCTAAATGACAGTTTTCATGACTAGCTTATACTGAGGTCCATGGGACACTTTTTATACCCAGCTCTGAGGTCAAGAGTAGTTTTTATGTTTTAACTAGAATAAATTCACAAAAGTATTTAAGAAACATTTCCTTTTTAAAAATGTATAAACAAAATAAAATTATTTTGTCGAAAAAAGACTAATTTCTCATTCTGGAGTACAAAATGAGATAAGACAAGGTTTGCTCCTATACAAACATGCCCCCAACTTCCACTGTTGATAAGGAACAATAAAATATAATGCAGTGCATCATGTACAACTGTCCAATGAAAACTGCTGTAAAAAATGGAACCTCAAAGAAAATACTGAATAAGTTTTGAAATAAAATAAAATTCAAAAGTTTCAATAAATTTATTAAAATGGTCATTGTTTTATTATTATAATACTGATAAATATGTACAAAATATATTTATAGTAACTACATCAATGTCATAAATATTAGCCTGTTTACAAAATATATTTATAGTAACTACATCAATGTCATAAATCAATGCCATAAATATTAGCCTCTTTACAAAATAAATTTATAGTAACTACATCAATTTCATAAACATAGCCCGCGTACAAAAATTATTTATTGTAACTACATCAATATCCTAAACATAGTCCGTGTACAAAAAATATTTATGGTAACTACATCAATGTCATAAACATCCAATTAGATAACTTCACATAATTTCAAGATGTTAATTCTTATTTCAAATCTATTTAAATATTTATCACTATTAAATTTTAAGCTAATAACGGCTGTATAAAAGAATAACTGAACAAATTACCAAACATTTAAACTGTATTTATGTCATCTATTTAGGGAATCATTTTCCTGACTCAGAAACATGGTTTAAAATGGTATAATAACATAAATGTCACACCACTGCACCCAAGATTCATTGAGCTAGGGACAAAGTGTCCCACTGGTCCTGAAATCCAAGAGACACAACAGAATTCAATGGGGCAATTATTTGTTTACAATTAGAAGCAATAATACAAAAAGAATGTACAAGGAGCACAAAGGTCAATATGTTTTTTTTGTTTTGTTTTTTTTTGTTTTTTTTTAAAGTAGAACACGTCATTGGTTTCCAGGGGTCAAAAGCTGGAGGGCATAGGGTCAAAACTAGTTGATTCAATTATTGGTACCGCTTATAAAACAAAAGTATGAACAACTAATCAATCTTAATTTTTGAACTTTGTACTTACTGCAATGATATTAAAAGTGAGTGCAAGGTTTGCGACTGCAAGGAATAATGAAGTATAACATTTATAATGGAAAATATCATTGATAATAATGGCTTATATCATTTGTAATAATCCCAATTAAAAAAAAATAAAAATAATAAACCACATTTTGCTTATTGTCAGCAATCGTTATGTGAATATTCGTTATTTGAGAGTGTTGATCACAAACGCGTGAAAATATATGCTTCTGCTATACATATTCACAGTTTATATACAAGTCAGAAGTATCCAAGCTTTACCTTACCATTTTCAAATTCCTATGTATGACATCAACATTTAATTTAGCCTCAATTTAGTTAAACTCAGTTCACGTGTCTCTAACAGAATCATTTAAATTTTACATGAAAGGCATCATGTAGGTGAATTTGTTGAATCTGCACTTTTTAGCTACGCCTTCCTGTTCTCCCTGCTCTCCAATGACCTGCACCGTTGTGGCATACTGAGGAAACTTCTTAACGAAATAATTTTGAACATGTTTTCGGGTATTGTTAGTACGACTTCTCTTGTTTGCAAACCATGATTTCACTTGAGCCAGAGTAATTCCACATTGCAAAGCACATTCGTTTTTCTCCTCTTCTAATGGGTATGGGTTATCAAGATGGCTGTCAAACCAAATACTCATAATTTTGCATGATTCCGCAGTAAGACCGCTGGAAATTTGTTCAAAACTGGATCAATCATCTTTCGCCACCTCTGAATGTTTTCTTTTCTTCCCTTTTCCATCGCATTTAAATTTGACTTGATGATTGTCTTCGTCGCCACTTAAGTCCTCAAAATCAGATTTAAATCCATAGTCAGATGAATCTTTCTCACCAGCATCATTCAAACCTCCAAAAGTAAGCTGCTGCACTCCAATATCAGTTTTCGTTGCATTCCTAATGCGTTGCCTACCTTGGCTACTCTCCTTTTGGATTATGTTAGCTCTTGCAACAGACTTTTGAATTTCTTCAACTTTGACAATAAGTTTGTCAAGTTCAGCTTCCACTTTCTGAACAAGCATAAGTCTTTCCTTATCAAAATATGAATTAACAGCTGAGTTCAACACAGTGTTTCCCATATTTGAAACAAGAGCGTGGTATCTTCCCATTTCGATCTGTCCAACATTTGTACTGTATTCATTTTCCACTTTTAATCCATCAGCACTGACATACGGGTTAATCCGAACCTTCAATAATTTATCCTGAAGCTGCATGTGTCTCAAATAAACATTCTGACAGCTACTAATGACACCATCAGAAGAATCCATCAATGGCAACCGCATTAAATTCCAGCTTGTTGTGATCAAATTTGCAGGAACTTGAACCCCATAACATTCTTGGTTTAGTAACATTTGCAGATCTTGAAACATTGGGTTCCTCCGAAGGTTGCTTAGGTATCCTGAGCCATATGCCGTGGAGACACTGGGTGTTACAGGTGGAAACATGCCGTAGTTACTGTGTAGATTACTAGATGGTGAGGTGATCAGAGGGAGATCTGTGGCTTGTTGAAGTAGATCTGAAGCATGACGTGGGGGACTGGTCCTCCTTACAGATGAGCATGCCAACTGCCCCACAAAGAGATTAGCACAGGGCTGGGCTTGTTGCACAAGGCTGTATGCAGGAGAGACACTGGGTGTTACAGGTGAAAACATGTTGTAGTTACCATATGGGTTACTAGGTGGAGAGGTCATCATGGAGACATCCATGGCTTGCTGAAGTATATCTGAAGTACCACTTGGGGGATAGGTCTTCTCTACAGGTGAGCATGCTAACTGCTCCAGCAGGGGATTAGCACAGGGTGGGGCTTGTCGCACTTGGCTGCACACAGGATCAGCCTGGACAAGGCTCTCAAAATGTCCATTATAAGGTATGTTATCCATATTTGTCCATCCACTTTGCCCATTGATATAGTAGCTTGGAAAATCCATCCTTCAGTCCTTTTTCACAGCAACTTTGTACTAATTTTGCATCAACTTTATCTTTAAATTTTAGTTTTTATCTATTTCTGGCACTGGCGTAAGTTTTACTTCACTTCGTGTCAAAATTTTCAGTTCAGTACAAATAAATCAGCTTACAGTTTAATTGTGATAAGACGGATACTATTATGCTGAAAATAAATTCCAGTAATAAGACTAACAAAATGCACCAGCAACAAATTCCAGACACTAACACCGTCTAAAGACTAGACATGAAAATGCTAAAGAGAAATATATATAGGAATAATAGCACTGAGAAAGATATTAAAGTCTCAAATTTAAACATAACTTGACACAGGAAGATTTGCAACAAATTAAATCAAAGAAAATAAACAAAATTTTAACAATGTTTAAGTACAGATTATGTTCAAGTTATACTTTTCTTCAAAACGATATTGTCCACTTAAGCAATATCAATTATATAGACCAGATCAAAGTTCTCATTGCTGACATAATTTCCGCATTAATGCTTCAGTACCTTTGTAAGGCATGTAGCTGAAGATGTCAATTAAATAACAGGGGATTAATGAGGTGTGTGAGGGTAAATAGGGGCTTTTTGTGAGCCATTAGTGGAATAAGCTCCTTCAAAGGGACTACTCAAACAGTTCCTGCTCAATGCTAGAGCTGAAAAGGATATTGCAAATTGTGTTAAAATGAACACATAAATGTGTTGACAATAAAATGTTGTTTGAAGTAATTAATTGCATGGCGTGTTCTTATTGAAAACGGAAAAGCTATGAGATTCAGACTAAAATGATAAGGCAACATTTTCACATAAGAAAAATGAATTTTTGTCAAATTTCATTAAAGACTTTATGAAATATTTGGACCTAAAAGTTTTGAAGATAGGTAACCTCCCCAAACTTACGAATATTCATGAGATCTGACAATGTCATAAAAGACGCTAAATATAATTTGAACATCTTCATTACTGTCAGTTCAAGGAAGCCTTTAAGTAATTTTCATGAAAACATATTTAACATATATTAATATAATTGTTTGAATATCTTAATGGAAAATAAATAATAAAAATTTAAATAATCAGAAAAAATAAAATACTCTGAAATTAATCTTTAAATCGGACATATTTTCATGTATTGGACATTTTTGAAGTGTGATATTTAAAAATAAATTTACATATGGAGATCATACACACTTCACCTGTTTTGATTAAATTTAATTTACTTTCTCAGGACTGGATTTCACATATAAATTAGTTTTACACTTTTCATGCCTTTTAAATTTAAAATATTTATTACCATTTGGATATTTATGTTGAATGCTTTTATACCTTGACTTAATTTTGTAATATTTTTTTAAATTATTGTACATCTTGGCTTAATTTTGCAATATATTTCAAATTAATGTACACTCTGACTTAATTTTGAAAAATTTTTAAAATTATTTCAACTTTACTTCCCCATATGTAATGATATCAAAATCAGGATAAGGGATTTACTTCATCATGAGTTGCCTCCTCATAAAATATTGAAAATGCAAATTTCCCAAATATTCACCGAGTCACATGCCTTCGATCAAAATATCACACACACAATATTAATTTTCACTGTTTTGTAGAAGAGTACAATGTCAAAGTTCAGGTAAATTGACACTTGATTGAATTTTATCATAAAATACTGGAGAATTTTTCATTCCAAGACAAGAATGATAATAATAATATTGTTTATCTGTTATATAGGCCACTGGTCCATGATACATATCCATACATCATGCGGTACAAAAAGATGTTATAGTTCTTAACAAAAGAACATCGTATTAGAAAGTAATAATTATTGCTTTTTCGGATATAGGTGACATACAAGTATATACTGCACAGTAATCAAACAAACGGATTTAAGGGCAACCATAAAACTTGTGTGAAGCAAGATTTGTGATATTGATCTAAAGTCTTATGTAGCAGGAGTCGTTGATAAACGGTTTCTCTAATCTTTGAGGTTTTTATAGTAAACATTGTTAAATTTTTTCCTCATCAGAAATTTACTAGTATCAATTGTGTATAAGGGACCTAAATTTTTCTAAAGTTGGATTTTTATATACAAAGGAGGGTAAGTATTTTCTTCGTATTTCTCCATTTTGCGAACAAGAAGTAATCAACTGGAATTCATTTTCGGTAATAAAATGGGAACCATTTTCGATCTTACCGTTACAAATTTAGCACAATCTTTCCTCATTGCAGATACTTTCATATCTTCCAGTATTACCTCTGATTGGCAAGTTCCCCGCTCTAAGCATAGTGATTATATAAGAAAAAGGTTACCTCCCAACAATTCTAGACATTTTTGACAAGTAAATTCTACTCCCAATGACCTATACAAGCGCATCTTTCCACTGACTTAATCTCATCCTGCAGCTTTTGCCAAAAAATATCTTCACAGCTCTGGCTGAATAATCTAAAAATATATTTTCATCACTTACGCCCTGAGTAAACCAAACACTGCCAGATCCAAATATAAATAGAAATTTTTTAACATAGTTAGCCTAGCAATCACAAATTTCCCCCATCTTAACTGTGAATAGTAGCATCGTTTAGGATATCTGTCTTCTGGCATTTTTAGAATTCTAAGCCAATAATTAAAAATATGTTTATATCTTATATACTGCATACTAATTCTTCCTTATTCGTTATATAAGAATGCATTTGGAGTAGACTTTGATGTACCAAGGATATATTTACAAAATGACAAATGAGCTTTTACAATATCATTGGCATCATAAAACCCCTAAACTTCAGCTACATAATTAAGTATGGGAGATATATTCGCATCAAATAGACAAAGCAATCCAGTTACGAGTAATCTGCCAAATTTTGAAAGACTTTGTTTCAATATATGCACAGCCTTCAGCGCCTGCAAGGATAAAGTTTTTTGGCACATATACCAATAGTGTTTGAAGAAAATATGCATCCTAAATATTTATAATATGATTCAATCTTTACCTATGCATGGCCATAGTACCGCTTTTCGTAACTTCTGTGATAGCCACCTCTGCAAAATACAACCCCTCCTTTTTTCATATTCACCTTTAATTTCCATTTTATGCAATATTGATGCAACTTATTGAGTATATTTTGCAACTGGTGAGCAGTGTCAGCAAAGACAATTAAATCGTCTGCATACAACAGTGAAAATAGTTCTAAGGTTTCTACAGACACTCCCCTGTTTCCTTCAGCTAAAATGGGTTTCAAATCATTCAAAAATAAAGAAAAGAGTAAAGGCGATAAAACACAAACTTGGCGCACGCCCAAAGGCAATTAAACGCATCGGTAATAAGATTACTAGACTTAGCACATGCTTTTACATTAATATAAATTGCCTTAATGATTCTTAACATTTTTCTTCTGATATTTCACTAACTAGCTTTTGTTACAGTAAACGTCTCTCTATCCTATCAAAGGCTTTTCCATAGTCAACAAATACGGCATAGAATCTACCCCTACGTTTTCTTCAGTATTTACAAATTGATATATATAATATAAATATTTTATCTGTTGTGGATTACCTATCTGTAAATCCTGCTTGCTCTTTGCCCAGTAATTCATTTTCTTCCACCCATTCATTTCTTCTGTTATTTAAAATCCATGTCAACTAATGCCTCTTTAATTGGAGGGTTCATTTGCATCCCCTTTCTTCAAAATTGGTATGATGATAGCCGTTGACCAATATTCTGGAGAATACCCAACATCGATTAGTTTATTAAATAATATTGTTAATTTTGGTGCTATTATGTTGCTCGTACGTATAAAGAAGTCGCTGGATAAAGCATATATTCCTCCAGTTTTGTTATGTTTCAGTTTACTCAATGCTAGGCTTACCTCTTCTTCATTGATTGCTCTATCTAAAGTCTCGTGAATTACTTGAATGTCTTCAGTTTCCTGTATCTGGTCAAAAGAACTGGAAAAATTAAATAATTCCGAAAAATATTCATACCAAGTTGAAGACGTGATACTGTTTTGCATACCAGTACTTGGGTTCTTTACAAGGCGCCTGAAAAGATGTGTATCTTTAGAGTATAAAGCAGATAAAAGCCTATTTTTGGTGTTTTAATTCATATTGCTTTTGCTTGCTTCTTGTAAGAGATTTAGACATATTTCTATAAACTTTGTAATCTTCAAGTGAGTCACTTGTGCTTTTTAATCTAAACTGTTTTAGATATCTTATGGCTTTGCGTTTGGCGTTTGTGCAGTCTGTATCAAACCAAGGCTGACATTTAACAATTCATCTTCGAGATGTCACAGCTAGAATTTGCTTTCTATCGACTGTTTTCATTGTGCTTGCTGTATCATGGTAAATATCAGTAAATGTTTCCACGCAATCATTAAGCTTGTTTTTATTTATATCATTTAAAATCTTGTCCATATTTTGAAATAATAGATCTTTGCAATTTTGGATAAAAGGTAGACCTTCTTATTTGCTCCATATGTATTTATTTATTTCGTACCCCCAGAGAAACTTGTAGCCTTTTTGCTCTAGTTTACCCATGTAGACAAGTGAAAATACAATGGGCATGTGTATTGATTCCAATCTATCATCTGTGTCAAAGGATGATATATTTTTTAAAACACGCACGTTGAGGCCGAATTGCAATGCATACATGTAAATTTCCCTATCCCTTTATCTGATCCACATCCACCATTGGCGATTCGCAATCCAGTCATTTGGCTAGCTGAAGTTTTTCTCCATATATATATATATATATATATATATATATATATATATATATATATATATATATATATATATATATATATATATACCGCATATACATTTCCAGGGGGCCCCGAGTGGCCGAGTGGTCTAAAGCGCTCTCCGTTACGGATCACTGCCATCTCACCTCTGTCTGCCTGGGTTTGAGTCTAGGATTCGGCGAATGTGGATATGTGAGGAAGCTTGCCAGTAGCTTCTCGTGGGTCGGTGGTTCTTTCCGGGGATTTCCCGGTTTCTTCCTCCACCATTAATACTGGCGCCATGTATAGCCTATCGTGTGCTGAAAAACAACAACAACAACAACAACATATACATTTTCTTCTGAATGAATAGAGTATTCAGGTGACAAATAGACAAAATCAAAGATTAAGTTCCACTTCAGTATGCTAGCCTTAAACGAAACAACTAACCAAATAATATTTTTTGAGGCACTTTTTTCTCTAGATATATTAAAATTCTTGAAGAGGGGGTCACGAACAAAAACCGAGATACCTCCCCCCACCACCGAATTTCTTTTAGCAGATTGTGATTTAATTCGTACGCTATCAAAGTTTTTGTAACCGTTAATATTAAACTGATCGATAGTTTCTGCCCATGTTTCAACAAACCTAGTACATCACATTGTTCAACATAATTAATAAAATCTGACCTTTCTTCTCTAGAAAGTTTCTCACTTAAACCAGATATATTCCATACCAAACAACCTAGCACAGAAGTAGAACCGTTCTCCTCATAGACATTTTGTAGGCTTCGGCCAGAGTCCTATTTTTTTGTCTACAAGAACAGCATTGTTTCTAACCTCATCAAAGACATACGTGTAACCGTCTATTATTAGCTTGTCATAAGCTTTTTCCCGTGTTCAATGGCTTTTCTCAATGTCGGGTGGAAATTGGCATGAGCTTTTCTCACTCTCGATGGAAAATCATAAGCTACACGTACGTGAAGTGGTCTGTTAGCTGCTGCATTCTCTTCTTTTTCAGACGTGGTCCTCGTGGCTGCTTCACGGGCTTCATTCCTTGTTTCTCTGTAGCGTCTCGACACTTTCTCTTTGTCTTTATAATTTGAAAATTTGACAATCACGGGTCTTGGGTTTTCTTTTGATCTCAGCCGATGGGGTCTTTCAACATCTGTCCTCCCTGAATCTAAAATAAGTGCATACCTCATATACACTTGAATCGATTTTTCTGTATCCTCCCACTTCTCTTGGCGGATTTCAGGCACACCAAGCTTTTGCTCGTTCGCCTGCAACCGTGTTTCCAATTCAATAACTTTCTTCGTCACGTTTTCAACCTTCTTGCATAGGACTATATTCTGATTAGCAAGCAATTCATATTTGTTTTGCAACTCATCTAGGGAACATTCAATAGATATAAATCGTTGATTAAGTTTCCTTACTTCATTTCTTATCTCTAGAATTAAAATTTCTCAAGCTTCAATGAATTGTTTCTGCAGAATCTATAAAGGTACCATCATTCATATCTTCCCTTTCCCTTTCTGTCATACTGTTTACTGAGGCCCGGGAGTTCTGCTGCGTTAGTACAGAAAGACCTGCCCGAATTGGACTTGTCAGATTGGGTTCAGAGTTACCCATCGACGTAAATAATGTGTTTTGCGAGTTTGCAACCCGTTCCTCGGTAAGATGATGTGGTCTGGTATTATTGAGAGGACTGTATGTCGGTTGTGACCCTTGTGGATATGTTTTGACTTGACTTGTTTTTTTTTTTTTTGTCTCTCCCTAGGTCCAGGACATGGATTTGTCTCCACTCCATGCACAAATAAGAAGAACAACAATACACATTTCACTTCCAGAGATAAGCCACTGAGTTCCATTTTTGTGATTGATGTAGATTTCAGAGATTTGTTTGGCTGGATGAAACATCTAATCCTGCACCTACAATGATCCAAACCAATACCTATCTTGAAACTTAACAGATGGCGAACAGTATAATTCAGCTACGTGTGTGCGATCCTAAGCCGCTTCTGCACGGTTTGTACATTATTTGACCTTCTTTGTTCACACTTTCATTCGAAACAGGATCACTTTTTCAAACATTGATCTTATTGTCTATGCATATTTGATATGATAAAGTTGTTATTATCACACCAACGAAAACTCACCAATGTGTTATCTGTAAAATTATCCTAAACTTTGGGAATTCTTGTGAGCACAATTATCGTGACTGTCACCTCGTGTGTACCGGAAGTCGAATCCAATAATAATAATAAATCTTTATTCTAGTAACAGACAACACTGACCCAATTTATATATGTTTATGACGGGTTCGAATCCTGGCCGAGTCATACCAAAGACTTGCAAAAACATTACTAGCAGCTGTCTCACTTGGCACTCAACATTAAGAAGTTAGTACCAAGACTGGTCGTCCTGATGTCAGGGTAATGTGACTAGGTGGGACACGATGCTACATGTTTGGGGCATGATGCCCCAGTACTAGACATCACTATAAACTGCCACAATGCAGACATCGTCGCGATATGAGTGAAAATTTGTTAAAGCTACGTTAAAAATCCAAATCACACACAAACACACACGTATGAAAAATATGGTACGACCACAAAACAGGACTAACATAATCTAACTTTAATAGATTTCTCCAAATGAAGAGCAAGATTATATCATCTATAAAAATTATTAATTAATCATCTGTTTAAGGGTGTCAATCTTAAATGTATTACGTAATATAGTAAAACAAGGGGTATAACTCTCACATTCAAATGTGTTATGAATTACAGTAAAACGGGTGAATAACTCTAATATTTATATTGCCCAGAGTAAAGCTTGATTTGAACTGAGTCACACTGCAAAAGTTTTGTGTCTGTAATAAAAGTATATATAGACATGTGCAAAAAAGGCCACCGGCCACAACATCTGTCATTGCAGTAAATGTTCTAAGGTAAATAAGTATTCTCAAAGTTTATACATGGAACATTCAAACTCACAGTGAAATTCATCGTCAAGATCAGTTAAAGGCAGTCTTTCAACCTAGGTGTATATTTCAACCTACAGCTGTATCTACATTTACCATTATAGTGAAGTCAAGGGCAGTCTTTCAACCTGCCTAAATTTACCATTGTAGTGAAGTAAAGGGCAGTCTTTCAACATAGGGATATATTTCAACCTTCCTACATTTATCATTATAGTGAACTTTATTTTTCTGAACATATATAATAATTGAACACTGTACGAAGGTTTTATGTATTAATGACCCATATATAACTGTTTGCCCCAAGTCAACTGCAGTGATCTATGTTGAAACCTTCATTTACCATTATAAGGATCATTCTACTGACAATTCAAGTAGTTTTCGATCTTATAATAAAATTGTCATTCATCCAATTAATTTAAATCTTCATTTTCTTCTTATACAAAAACACCTTCATGTTTAAATATAATTATTAAAAAGGTTTTCATCATCCATGTGATTATTTCCCACTGCATATGAAATATACAGATTTTTAACTTTATTTACCCAACATTAACAATGATTGCCCCAAGGCAACTGTAGATTAAAGTTCATTTTGGGAATCTATCACCAGTCACCATTAGTAATGTGAAGCAGGGCTTCAGAATTCTACTCTAACTTACTACTTGCACTGGTATTCTACCTAATTTGATACAGACATAAAACATCCAGTGTATATTTCATTATACCAATAACTGATTTAAAAAATCCTGGGTGCACAGCTTCTGTGTCATTTGCTTTGTAGAAACCTGTAAGTTCTGACCCATCATTCATGATTGGCACTATTTGGAACTGAGTTTACGTTGACAGCTGGAATGTGACATACAACTAAGATATTTATAATAAAACAGTGGCACTATTAGACAATCACTTAAATGCCAGTTTTATGTCCAATCAAATATCCCTCAATTTAAAAAAAAAGAACTACGATTTTAGTCTTGTTCAGGTTTATCTTTAGTTTCCTGATATTGTAGTTTTCTTTTAATTTATTCAGAACTCAAGCTGAATAGAAGATTTGGCATAGGCCACCAAGTCATCTGCATACCACGGTGCAAATAAGTTTGTAAATTCTACTGTTATACAGCTATGTTGGTCTCTTAATAACATAGAAAATAAAACAGTTGATAAAACACAACCTTGCCTTCCCCAAATGGACAATTACCGTATATACTCGCATATAAGCCAACCAGTTTAGGAAAAAATAAAAGCCTGGAAGAAGGGGGGATTCGGTTTATCAGCAGGCCAAGGTCTAAACTTGAAAAATTTTAAATATTTTTGGTCTACTACAGTATATGGCAGTAAATCCTGTGACGGAAAAAAATAATTATTTTTTTTTCATGCCCCATGACTTACATGCAAGTATAAAAAATATTTTCAGTCTCCCAACACTTATAGACAAGAAAAATGTAAAGAAAAATTGGCAAGATTGACACAGGTCACAGCTCTTTCAATAACCACGTCAATAAACTATGATTTTTTTGGTTATTAATTTGCATGTGAATAGTTTCTGATTTCTGCCAACATGAAATTAAATAAAGGTAAATTAAGACTTCATAATTCACGAGCTGGTTCGAGTTTACCCGAGAGACCAGATTGTACTATAATGTATAGTACTTACAAGTTACACATTTCAAATAATGCTTACCGTCACTTAACTCCTATATTCCCAAAAATATTAGATGCAGATTTTGTTTCATTCATTGTTTCTACGAAATCACATTCTTCCAGATCACATTTCAGCTAGATATACATAGGTGTTTCATTTACATTGACCCGCTTGCTCATAACAAGCGATCCTACAAATTGAGGCAATCTTTATGAAAAGGAACACATCTGTAAAGGTCACCGGCCATACTCCAACATTTTTCTGTTTACGTCAGATTTGCATTACATGATTAAAAGTAGTTATAGTCGCACAAAAAAAAAAAAAATAAAATAAAAAGAAATAATAATTTAATTACTCGAAATAGACGTATACAACGTTGTTACTTCCTCTTAGCTGCGACTTCCCATCTATAGAGGACGCCAACCTGAAATGGCTTACATTTATCCCCACAAGACGAAATACATGCTTCTTGTTTTCGAAAAATAAAACATTATAAACTATGGATAGGGAACATTTAGATGAAACTACTGAAAACTAATTTACTGTTCAGCCTTATATCGATATGCGTGCGCGAGGCACTAGATTGTGTCGCTTTCAAAAATGTTCCATTGTTTCAATTTATTTTAAAAATTCCCGCTAATACAGGTAAAAAGGAATCAGTGTTGCTTCCCTATGTCGGCCCACTTTATTTAAAAAAAAAAAGAAATCGGCACACTTAAAATAATCCAAAGGAACCAAACTTGGCTTCCTTATGTCGGCCTACTTCATAAGAAAAAATTGGCACACTTAAAAAGATAACCAAAGTCAGTTTCCGGGGTTGGTTTGCTTTGTAATAAAATGACCTTTGTATTTGATATCCTGTCGGTAAGTTTAAGCAAGGAGTTTATTGATCGCTGCCAGTTGTGTTTATCCATCAACCGGGCTTCTATTTGCTTGCCAGATGTAACCATAATTGATGTTTGCGGGGCAAATAGTATACCCAACAATAACTTGCTTTAATCACACTTTTGTAACCCATGCTAGCGAGAAGATTATTATTTTCATTCACAGTGGATGTATGTTAAAATAATGATTGTTATTTGCGAGATACGTCGTATAATTAACCTGGATACGATACAATCTTAGTCAGTTTGTACCTTGTAACTTATGATGCTTGAATGGCAGGTGCCTTCAAGCAATCGGGTGATATTTTCGTCTCTTTTGCGATTTTGTTATTTGACATAAGCGATACACACTACAGTAAGGATGCATACGCAAGCCGGCATCCACTACATATACGGAGTTCGTGGATATATTTTTTTTTCATTAATAAATTTCACATGATGAAAAAAGAAAGGATAAATGATAACAATGGAAGGTTAGTTTCTTTCATTTCATTTTTAAATAAGTGTATGTTTATCAATTATTTTGTACCGTGCGGGGGGGGGGGGGGCACAAATTAAACACCAAAGTAATTCCTTTCTTATTTGTATGGAATAATGGAAAAAATATGATTGACAACATTGACTAGTAATGACAAGCTTTTAATTCACGCTCGCGCTCACAAAGACAACTTGAAAAATAAAAACAAACAATAAAATTAACTGGTAAGAGCTTCATGTTGCATCAACACCGATAGAATGCTCAACATTATTCTCTCTCTCTCTCTCTCTCTCTCTCTCTCTCAGATGTAATCGAGCGTGCATTATATGCAGCTGTGTTACACGTGAAGCCTAAAATTAAATATAATTCTTATAACATGTCATGTACACTTCCCTTAGAAAAATGTACACATATTCTGTAGAATATTAGCTGTTTAGTATTATTGCTTAATACATCAATATTGATAATTTGACTGGAAGACTTAAATTGAGAACGTCGTTGTGCAGATGCATATATTTTTTAAGCATTAAACAAACGTATATAAATATTTTAATTTAGAACGAGCAAGATATGTCATTTTGTGTTTTCTCGCATATATATGTGCGTTACGAAGTATGATTATTTTCTTTGAAAGAATATCAAGATAGTTCTTTAAACTTAGTTTTTTTCTTTCCTTAAACCTATTCCTAAAACGTATCTTACATAGTATATACTTGTTGTTTGAAGAAAAAGAACTTGTTCAAACTATTGTTAAGTTGAGCGTAATTGTCTTTCGAGTTGGGCCGAATTGTCTTTGGGCCAAATTGACTATAATCCGGCATAAATGATACAACTTTCCCATCCCCTCTCCCTATTCGATCCCACAGCTTGAACCCACTTTTTTTTCTGGTAACAGGGTCTTTCGGAAAAAGAAAGAACCCTTTTCCCATCATCACTCTTTTGGTTACATCCATATGCAACACAGCGCACCATATTTGCTGTACAAAAGCACGATCGTAAGATATATCACATAGACATTTACGTGGGGAAATTAAACATTTGAATGAATAGGTTGGATTGAAGGGATAAATGTACGTCATATCCGTTCTTGGCATGCGGAAACTACCGATTGTTTACGGAGATTGCCGAATAATTTTTTAATTTAAAAAAGTGGATTTTTAAGTTTAATTAAACATTTTTATGGTGTGCATACATAACAAATGCGTTTTGTTTATGACTGTAATAATATCACACGTTTGTACAATATAGGTGGCCAGTGACCTTTGATTGTACAAGGCATATTACCAGAATACGTCTATATAACTGACGTCCATATAACTGTTATATGTTCATGAAAGAATGATAATACCAAAGGCTAAAATTCTGAATAAAGATCGACTAATATCATCATCGATTTAATTTAGTTTTCTCCCTTGGCTGAACAACCTCATATTTTTCCACACATTACAAAGCTGGTTGTTTTGGCATCTCCTTTGTTTATAATTGGTGGATTTGTCTTTTGTATTCTGATAGCAATCCATTCCGGTAAATGTTAAACCCTGAAACTTGGGTTAAGAAGAAATTTTGTCTGGTGGCTATACCAGTACTTTGATGTGCCCTTTACTCCACAATATTAACACAATTACAACATAGCTGTTTTACTTCAAAGCAAACCTTTTGGTAGTGCTGTACAGTTTCGCATTTTGCATAGGGTTACGTTTTTAAAGCAAAAGAATTTCGCCCGTTTTCCTCACAGGTTATATTGGCTTTTTTACAAAAAGACATTGTATATCTTAGGTCTTGTTCAAAGAACTTTTAATTCCTTTCATTTGGTGTATGATTGATGGGTGTAATTTGGCTTATAGAATATATAGCTTGGTGTTATTTTAGATGTGCACAGATAAAAGAAACTGCTAGCTTTGCTTTGTTATTTTCATTTTCTGTCCTTAAGAGGTACATTGTGTAAAAAGAGCAGACAACTTTTGTTACATTTTATGTATTGGTAATTCATTCATTGCACTTTTTAGGAGCTGATATTGTCTAGTCTGGCAAAATTCATTTCCCTGTTTAAATAACTTCTAAAGATAGTGCACTTTAGACCTATTCAGGCTAACACTTTGAGCAGAAGGGAACAGTCGTTTTAGTTAGCTGTGTGCTTAGACCATGTACAATTTCTATAAGTGCAACATCCAATGCAATTTCAGCCACAGTACATGCAAGTAACATAAAGGTATGCCAACATTCGCTCCACTGTCCATGTTGCAAATGGACACAACTTCACCTTACATCTGTCATTTTCTCAGAAGTTCATATCTGTAGAGTACCTCCTAAATGATTGGATTCCACGAGGCATACTGTTTGAAGCAATAAGTAAAAGCTTCAGCTGGAGAACAATAAGTACACAGGTCGACAAATAACTGAGGCAAAGGGAGATAACCGGTAGGAATATCTTCCCTTCTGTCCAGCCAAATAGATATGGCAAGGGAGATAATCTCAAGAAATTTTCACTTTTGTCTCTCCAAATAGATGTGGCAAGAAAGATAATCTGTAGGAATTTCTTCACTTTAGTCTAACGAAATAGCTGTAGAAAAAGGGGATAATCTGTAGATAACTCCTGACTTTTGTCAAGAATATGATACATTGATAGGAAAGGTGAAATTTTCTATCTTTCTATGAGTGTGGATTTGAGAGGTGGTGGATTTATTTCCAACATTTACTATGATTGCATAATATATATGATGTTGAGACAAAGCCACTTTATACAAATGATAATTTATTGTATCCATTTTAATATTAATTAAGTCCTAATGTAATTGTTTTTTTAGGCGGACATTGGTCCCAGCCCACATACACTGTATTTACAGTATGCAGTTACCAGTAGCAGCAGAGAATGTAGATCCTACAAAGTTTTCAATTAGAGATTACGCTGAAAACTAAAGTTTCCTAAGGAGACAAAAATGCAAACGTCAATAACGTCAAAACGGAAATTTCTAACCGACCCGAAACTTTTCCAATCAAGTTAGCTTATTTCGGTTACTTCGTTTTTGACATTTATGATATTGTTTTTTATGCCGTGGTTTTGTTTATGTAGCCGCTCACTCATTCGTTGTGGTCACCCTCCCTGCTGCTGTGTGGGTTTGATTTAATTAAATCACTATTATACCAATAATGGAATCTCATAGAGCTAGATCAGCTCGACAGCGACTAGAGTCGATTAAAAAATATATCCCTTTTCGTGATATTGTCAAGCAAAAGTTACAAGAACGTTAACAAACACAGGAAGAATTTGCCGAAGAAACAGAACAGTTATTTAAACCGGTTACAGAGACTACCAAAAGTCTTCCCGCGTTAGAGCAAACCGCTACAGCAGCTGGAAAAATAGCAGAGAGAACTAAAAAAAACAAAAAAAGATTCTAAGAGAACTTCCAGGTGAAATAGCTGCTGTTCAGCCAATGCGAGAAATACTTGAAGGTATTGACCAAAAGGATCATACACCAGAACCAGAACTAAAACCAAAACAAGTAAGGGCCAGAACTGAAGTGAATGATAAATTTACCGAAAGAGATATTTCCTTCATAAAAAATATTGAAACGGTAAGATTACATGCGCTTGCCGTACACAGCTTTGATGAGAGAGAAAAATTTCTAAAACTGGAGTACGCCGATGATAATGTAAGTCGTGAAACCTGGTACAAATGGATATTTCGCATACACCACGGAGCTAATCAGGCCCGAAATAATGATCCAAGAGATATTGCATTTGATAATGGAATAAACAATTATCTTAAACAGTTACAACAACGACAACAACAACAACAGCGATAACCACTCCAAACAACAGCTAAGGAAAAAGAATGGCAGGATTCAAATTCTGAACCCGGCGCCACTGGAAGTGATATTGGTACAGGTACCAGGGGAAGTGGTCTTATTACATCATGCCCCAATAACACTCTTGCCGATGTTAAACGATTAGAAATTTTGATTGGCGGAAAACGAGCTGGTAATAATTCCCCAGAAATCATTAATGAAGCAGCTGCTATTTGTCAGAGATTATTTACAGGCGGTATCATGGATATTAATGTTTATCGATCCTTCATTGATGAAATCGCCGATTATTACCACAGTGATTAAGAGTATTGGGTGTGGCTTAATTAAATCATTATTATATCAATAATGGAATCTCACACAGCTAAACTAGCTCGACTGCGACTAGAGGCAATTGAAAAATATCTTCCAATCCGTGATTCTGTCAAACAAAAATTACAAGCGCGCCAGGAGTCTCAGGTGGAATTTGCAGAAGGTGCAGAACAATTATTTAAACCGGTTACGAAGGCTACCAAAAATCTTCTTCTTGCGTTAGAGCAAACCGCTAAAGCAACCGGAAAAATAGCAGAAATAGCTAAAAAGACAAAAAAGATTCTAAGAGAACTTCCAGGCGAAAAAGCTGCGACTCAGTCACAAATACAAGAAGAAATACAAGAAGTACTTGAGAATGTTGACAAAGTTTGTGAGGAGGTCGGTGATGTAAGGGATCTTGTTACGCCAAAACCAAAATCAAAACCAAAACCACCGGCCCGATTAACCGAAGAGGGTCGTAGGATACTTCGAGAAAACGCTGTAGAGGTTTCCGCAACAGGATATCTACATCGTGATTCATTACTAGGTCCAGGCACCGCTAGTGTTTCAGAAAAAAATTGGGTTCCTTTTATATTTCGAAAGTCCCGTGGTATATCTAGAATCACTGATAAACATAAAAATGATTTTGAAACTTTTAAGAGGCAAGTCGAAGAGGCTAAAAGAGCGACATTACTCGGAGATATATTATCGACAGAAATATCGTCATTCGGCCCACCTCGTACTGAGGAAGAAGAAACATCTGGAAGTGGTTTTGGTACGGGTACCAGAGGAAGTGGTCTTATTACTCAATATCCCGATAACGTCCTTGCCGATGCTGAACGATTAGAAATCCTCATTGGAGGAAAACGAGCCGGTAATAATTACCCAGAAATAGTTAATGAAGCAGCTGATATTTGTCAGAGGTTATTTACAGGCGGTATCATGGATATTAATGATTATCGATCCCTCATTGTTGAAATCGCCGATGATTACCACAATGATTAAGGGTATACAATTAGATCAGTGACAAGAAAATAAGATGATTATACATAATACTCACCGTGGACCGATCATGGTCAGGGTGATAAATTCGCGATTACCTACATATAAAACGTTCTACGGAGATGGACTTGGTGATGTTGTTCAGGGTCTATTCAGAAGGATAGCCCCAAAAGCAATACCGATTTCAAAGCAGCTGTGAATGAAAGCTATTGATGTTGTTCGTGATAAAGGTTTTGGTACTGTTGGCGATGTTGCCAGTAAAGCATTCTCGGCAATCAAGGATAGACTAGCACGATTAATAGGACGAAAACCTCAACCAGTAAAACCTCAGCCAGTATAATTACCCACCACAGAAGTTATGCCTACAAAGGTTCGTAAAATAATAAATCAAGCTGCGAATGAAAAACTAGCAGAGTTGGCCGGTGTACCCCTATCAGGAAAAGAAAGAGAAACAATATAGCTGATAGTTTAATAGCAGGAAGTGGTCTTCGTGTTAGACGATAACAAATATAATAAAATGTTCAAACGTATATCTGACCCCGCATTCGACATGGACGCACCAGTTCTCAAAGATGAATCGGTACGTGATTATCAGTATTATTCTTATGACGCACGTGTACCTGACGAACGTGGAAGAATCGAATTACAAGTTCAGGATACAAGCAGATATTTCCTGCCCGTTGAGGCATTTATTGAGATCGAAGGTAGACTTTTAAAATTAGATAATACCGATTACGGAATTGGTGATTGAGTTGGTTTTGTTAATAATGGCATCATGGCGTTATTTAAAAGTGCCACATACATGATTGATGGTCGAGAAATTGAGGTCTGTCATAACGACATCGACGTTGCCACAACGATACTTGACCTTACAAGATACAGCGATGATTACTCGAGATCCATCAATGATGTTTGCAAAGGATACAACTGATCGTCCAGAAAACAGAAACGTAACACTAAATGCAGCTGGGGACACAGTTGTATCAATGAATGAAAATTTCAGCTTGGGATTCACGTCACGTCGAGCAATGCTGAACGACAATGAAGTATTTTCATGTGCAATTCCACTATCACATATCTTTGGATTTTGTAGAAATGTTAGAAAGGTTATCTTTGGGGCAAAACACACAATCGTCCTTGTCAGAAAACCTACCGACGATAACGCAATATGGCACGCTGAAGGAGTTGATCCAGCTGCAACCGCGGCACTTCATGGAAAAGTAATATTGACAAAACTTTCATTGTGGATGACAACAATGACCCCATCACTAACCGAAGAACAACGGCTACTTTCTTTTATGGATAGCGGGGGCAAATCAACATTGTCATGGTTGACAATGACCACATATAGCGTTTAAAGTAACATTAATGGTTTATTCACATGGCAGATAGCATCACAGCAAGGTGTCTCTGCACCGCGACATATATTTATTGCTTTCCAAGATGCTGCACAAGTAAACTCACAGTTACGCAGTGCAATGATATTTGACAAACTTGGTGTTACTGAAGTTTCACTGAAGATAAATGGACATTAAGAACCAGCTGAGGATATACTACTGGATTTTGAAAATAATCATGTTGCACGTGCATATCATTGTTTGATCAAAATGTTGATACTGGTTTGCAAATATCTCAGCGAGATTTTACAACACTGTGTCCTATCTATTATTTCTCATTGGAACACTTGGATTTATTCAGACAATCAGTAGTTGATATACACTTTCGAGCTCGTGTAACAAAAGGAATAGCTGTTGCTAATTACAGAATAATCGCTGTTATACTCTCAGATAAAACAATGTTGCTTGAAGGTGTTGGTGGACGAATGAGAGTCATTGATGCCCCAGTCGAAAACATGTAAATGTTTTCCAAACATGTAATTAAATAGCTCATGATATTATAACGTTACTCTGACTCCGGGTCAGATTAAAAAGCTACAATCAGTATCAAAAAAGAACTCGGGAATGAAAATATTACTGAAATGGGGACAGATCTCAGGTGGTCCAAATAAACTATCACTGACAGAACGTCAACTCAGGCATTTCAATGACGCCAAATTATCAAAGACTGGCATACGACTTGATCTGCCTGCAGGTACCATTAGCGACATTGCCAAGACGGGTGGTATATTTCCACTTCTCGCAACTATACCAGCGTTGATAGCCGCTGCAGCTCCAGCTGTTGTAAAAGCAGCTGCACTTGGTGTTGCTGGAATTTCCACTGGAAGGGCATTAAGGAAAGCAAAAGAAAAAGGAATAAAAACGTCCAAAATAAGTGAAAGGTCTAAGACTACCAGGAACTCCTTATTCATGTTACGGAAAAGGTCTAAGACTTCCCGGGACACTTCATTAGACGCAAAACGTCTCCTTCCCATGTCTAATTTTGATTTACTTGATGCTGCTGAGCGATTAAATATAAAAAACTTTAGAGGTGTTTTAATGCGTGATCAATTAACAAAACAACCAAATCGTGTTGAGACCGGTATCATTAATCTCGACAGAAGTTCTGGTCCAGGTACTCATTGGGTTGCATACACGATTGATCCACGTGGAATTGTTTATTTCGATTCGTATGGACTAGCACCACGGAAGGAATTTTTTAGTTACGTCAGCGGAGTGCAAACTCTCGTATGGTATTCAACATTACCAGCACAAAACAATAACCGATCCACCAATATGTGGCCGTGAATCACTCGCTGTACTCGATGCTATTTCAAAATCTTCCGATGCACCTCATAAAGTTGTAAATATGTACACGAGTTCTGTTTTAAATAATCACTAATCGTATAATGGTTGATATTTATGGAAGATCCTCTATCAAAGACAAGAAGAAAGATGATATTGATTTATCGAAGTACGCTACAAAAGATTATGTTTTCCAAGATAGATACGGTGTTCTAAAAACGAATAATATTAAGACATAATTCGAAGAGTTCTCGGTGCTACCACGGATAATATTCCAGTATTGTCTGACAGCGGTAGAATCAGAGACTCAAATGTATCAATCGCAACTATCAGAAACGAAATTACAAGAAGTGTTGCTGATCTTTTACGATCCACCGATGATACAATGATAGGTAAACTCAATATGAATGGAAACAAAATAGTTGTTTTAAGAGAACCAACATCCGACGAAGATGCCGCGACAAAGAAATACGTGGATGATAGTGACACCACAATCGATAATAAATTAAATATACTACGAGCCGAGTATGACGTTCACGTAAATATGTTTTTAAATACTCGTAGAAATTTTCAAAAACTTAATAAAATCGCTGATGATTTCTTTCGAAGTCCAATGGTTGTCGACACAAAACTCTCTGAAATTAACACAAAACTCGAAGATATTGTCAGTGGAATTCCTGATATCGCTCAAAAAACTAATCTGATTAAAATTCCTCACAAGCAGATTAACAATATCGTATACACGGTATCATCAGGATCATCAACATGGTCACAGCAAAATAACACTATCAAACATACCGCGGAAGTCACTGGTGTGTATAGGCTGTCTGTGTTCAGCGCTGCAAAATTTAGGATATTTACCACATTTCCATGGCGTCATTCAACCGATAATTTTTCTGGAACCGTGTCTATTGTGTTAAATAAAGATGCCGAAGAAACGTTTATACTGGAACCATCTGATAAAAAAATTAACGGCAGCGTCTTACTGGTGGTGTCTGGAATTTGTCGCTAAAACACATTTGATTACTGAATACTTTAGAGTATATGATTTCACCGACATCATATCTGAATATTGTAAACAAATACAGATACGAGCAAGTGTGTTTGTTACAGACACAACTGAAAAACATCATTGACGAGTATACAATAAAAATAAACAAATACCGTAGACGTATCGTTGTTACTGATATAATTGTTTATTCTGCATCTGCCGTAATCGCTGAAACAGCAGCTATAATCGGATCATTGTCAGCGTCATATATGATAGCACCAGTAATAGAAATTGGTGTTGCAGCTATAACCGGTATTCTGGTATTCTTAATATAATTGCAAAAAATGATATCTACGTGTGCGGGTGATAAATTACATGAATATCAAATATTGCTATCAGCGGCAACACACGCACACGTCAAATTATCATTGGTGATATCATCAGGGCTCAATGATGGAGCAATATCAGATCAGGAATTCGCGGAAATGATTAAGGTTTACCACGACACCTCCGGTTTGACAACTGGAAATCAAAACCCGCCGTCTCCGACCTTAATTTAAATCCTGATTTAAAATCACAAAGTAATAATAATGACTACACAGCAAGAGCTCCTCCAACAAATCGTCGCTAATACACCACCACCAACAACCACGATGATATCAACGAGTTCAACTAATCCTGAATTCGATATTATCTTTCCAACGGCAATTCCAGCCAGCGAAATCACATTAGCACAATTACGAGTATATCACAGTTGGCCAAATATAAGATCAAAATCATTTGGTGGGTTATCCGCAAATAACTCATTAGTGTTTTCTTATAAAAATAAACCTGATGGAACTCCCGATTGGCAAGTTGTTGGAATTCCTACTGGTAGTTATCAAATCGAACAGATCAATGATGAATTTCAAAGCAGAATTAAATCTATAACAGGGCGAGAATCTAAAATCGCTATTACGGTTTATGAACCAACATTATCTGCTGCGATAGAAATATCAACTCCCGACTACGCCGTAGATATATATCAATCATCGATCAGAACTGTATTAGGATGGCCAGAAGCAGCACCGGTTTATGAGGGACCACCGGAACGTAAGCGTGATGATTTTATTACAGACAAGAAATTTTATTGGGAAAAAACTCCAGATTATGAAAAATGGACATCAATACCAAAATTCAGATTTGAATTACGAACTGCATTTTATTCGGGTGGGGGAGATCCACTATCTTGATATGGATTCATGAAGACTATCAATTTCAAAAATATAGTTTTGAAAATCATTTCAAAATCATTAATACTGAGCACACACAAATAAGTGACAACATACGCCAGACATTCACTCGTTATATTAACGAGTATCCCTCCGTTAGCGATTATCTGAGGGGTGAAATCATCAAACAAATAGAGCACCTGAACAAAGTAGCATCTGATTTCGAGAATTATAACCAGAAAATTATACAAGCGGTGACTGAAAGCAACGACGCTGATAATAAACGATTATTCCTGAACGAATATTTGTTGTCAGAGGCAGGTCTGATAACATTTAAATATCCAGGATTCAACGCTGATGAACTGAAAAAAAAACTGCCAAAGATATCATCGATGAATACTATCCCCAGATTATTGCCGCATGGAGAATAATATCCCCACCGGTGATTATTCTCAGGTATGACAATGAGACATACGGTGGAGGTCGTCATGTATCACCAGGTGTTGTAAACATCACATCAACGATCGCAGTTAATTTGATGTGTGACGCCATCGATGGAAGTTATCAAGTAGATACTGAAA
Source organism: Megalonaias nervosa (assembly GCA_016617855.1). Classification (NCBI taxonomy): domain Eukaryota; kingdom Metazoa; phylum Mollusca; class Bivalvia; order Unionida; family Unionidae; genus Megalonaias; species Megalonaias nervosa. Next base: position 96,450 of record JAECUM010092995.1, on the reverse strand, counting down.
AATCGAAACAAGCACAACAGAGATATATATTATATTCATTTACCACCGAAGTACTGCCTGGGTTTTCAATTGTGTCAGTGCCAGTTAATCCGGTTTATCTGCGATGTCATAATCAGCAGGAAGTTCTGGCAATGAGTTTGTATGTGAGATTGTGACTGATCTCTTCTCAAATTAAATTACGCGAATAAATATAATGGACGGAATAATTGAAGAGATAGAAAAACTAACCCATGCACAACAATTGATGGTGTGTTATTATTGTCTAAACAAACTTCGTAGTAAGATTATCGATGATGTAATCGATATAGTAAAAATTCTGAATTAATAGAAAAAATGAAAAAAAAATTAATCTGAATCAGAATAAATATTATAATCTGAATCTGAATAAATATTATAATCAGAATCTGAATCTGAATGATCGGAATAAATATTATAATCCTGAATCAGAATATATATTATTATCAGAATAAATATTATAATCTGAATCAGAATCAGAATAAAAAGTAAAAATAAAAAAAAAATATGATGTGTCAGAATAAATATTATTATCAGAATCTGAATCTGAATAAATATTATTGTCAGAATAAAACCTAAAATCGTTGCTTAAGTGCTTGCTTAAGCATGGTTTATACACAGCAATAGGTGACCCATTTGCTACCTTTCCTGCAAATAGTCCGCATTAATATGCGTGAGATATTAATATATCATGTGCCAGCCAATCAAATCAGTCCCAGCTGTCACGTGCAGCGTCTTTGTTAAATTATTCTTAGTTTGGAACTGAGAGCGAGAGCACGCATAATTCTGTCGAAATGCGCTGTACAACTTTTCTTCTTCGTGTGTGCATCTTTTGACGTCTTTCACAACATGAAATTTCCTTACCGGAGCTATAATTTCCCGTTTGTTGCATTTTCCTATTCCGTGAATTCATCAGGACGTTAATTGTCATTCATTGCGCCCGCCTGGCGTTTATTGTGTCTACAACCAATGGCGTCACGCTCTTCCAGAAGACAGAGGTCATTCCCATACGACTTGGACAATCCTTTCAACTGGACTTCTCTCCCTTTAAAGCGGAAACTGGAATCTATAGGCATTAAAGTGTCTGCTGTTATCCCGAAGCACGCCTTGAGACAGCTAAATATTGATAATGCACCTTCCGCGAGTTCACGGCCTGCTGATCGTTTACCGACACAAGAAAGGAACAACTCAACTCAATCGCAACCCAGCATACGTCAATCTGAAGATGAAGTATCCCTCCTTCCACTTCCAACTCCACGTCCACGTCGCCGTTGTGCGACCATTGTTCATGCTAATACTGCAGAGGGATTCACTTTAGCGGAAGTCAGTGAAGCGGAAACGGCAGTACAATGCAACATTCCGGAAGTAGGAACTACGTCCAACATGGCCGCCATTGCTGTGAACACATTGTCTCCAGCAAACATAATGTCCTCAATCCACTCCATTCAGCGTTCTATCGTTGACCTCAACAATTCCATCGCTGACATCGTGGCACGACAACAGGCGTCTTCTTCGGATGTACTGTTAGGCGACTCAACACCTCTTGCATCATTGCCAGTAGCCCAGCCTGCGACGTCGCTCAATCAGCTGATGCAGTCCCCGGGAGTTTCGCCGGAAATACTACCAGCAATCGACGTGGTATCCGAAAGCCAGCGGAAGCAGATACTCGATGGTAAGCACATCAGTCTTGCCACTCTATTGCTACCACACATGGAATCGGATCTATCAAATCAAGATGACAAGGCTGGAAAAAACGATCCCCGGTTACTTAAGCGCCTCACTCTAAGTGAGTTCATAACGGCTTTCGGAAAATTTAAACGAATCATCTGTTCAGTTTACCCCAACAGACACCATGACCTGGACATGTACGAGGCCGACATTATAAAAATTGCCAATGCCTATGGGGACATTTTCTATGACTACCATAATGTCTACTCCAATCAGGCTGCTATTGCCCTACGTGACTACAAACTCAAAGTAAACTGGGCTCTGAGGGATCAGGCAGCCCTTCAGCTATTGATTGGAGGCCGAAAAACAACGACATGCCACATCTGCAGTTATGGATGGAAGAGAACTTTGTAACAATTTTAACTCCACACGTGGTTGCCAACGAACTGTTTGCCAGTTCTTACATACCTGCAATCAGTGCAGGGCCAAAACACATGGGGCAGCTGCCTGACCAAACAATCCATTACACAAATTTTCCAGCACTGTTACACACAACGTCAATAACCCTCGCAAATCAGTGCCAGATAAGACGCAACAAATCTGACCTACTTTCTTGCCACATGCTTCCACCCCCATTGACATCAACGGATTGCAGCTTGAACTCCTTCATCATCCAGATCAAAACTTCGTTCAATACTTGTCTTCTGGTCTCAAACATGGTTTTGACACCATGGTGCAAAAAACTCACTTGCCTACAAAAGAGCGTAAAAACTTGCTTTCTGCTTCTAAACAACCGAATATTGTGGATCAGTTATTGGCAAAGAAATGTGCAAAAGGTTCATGCTTGGTCCTTTTCCATCTCCGCCATTTCCCAATTATAAAGTCAGTCCTATCGGCATAGCTGAGGGTAAATATTCAAAAAGAAGAGACTAATCATTGACCTGTCCTCTCCCCATGACGATCACATTCATGCAAGTATCAATGAACTTATTGACAAGGATAAATGCTCCCTAAGCTACGTCAAGATTGATGATGCCATCCAAATCATTCAGAGTTATGGTAAGGGAGCTATTATGTGCAAAGCTGACATATCAGATGCTTTCAAACAGATTCCCATTGCGCCTTCACAATGGCACCTGTTCTGTGTAAAATGGAGAGGGTATTACTATGTTTGTATTCGCCTCCCCTTCGGGTCACGTTCAAGTCCAAAATTATTTGATACCTTATCTCAGGCAATTTGCTGGATAGCCAAACATAATTATGGTATTGACGTTATCTTGTACCTCCTTGACGACTTTCTTACAATCGATCCTCCTTCGGCATGTGGTGAGAAAACGATGGCTTTGTTGACTTTAATTTTCAACAGACTGAAGATTCCCACAGCTCCGAATAAGACCATTGGCCCATGTACAGTTATGGAATATTTGGGAATAATTCTGGACTCAGAACAAATGCAAGCCCGTTTACCGCAGGATAAAGTAGAGCTTATTGTAAACTACATTGAACACTTTCTTAACAGACGAAGTGTCCGCAAGCGAGAACTGCTCCAGTTACTGGGCTACTTAAATTTTGCTACCCGTGTTATCCTACCTGGGCGTGCGTTCGTGCCATACCTGATACGACTATCTACCAAAGTCAGGGAACTCGATCATTACATACACTTGGATACAAATTGCAGAGAGGAACTATACATGTGGCACCAGTTCTTGGCTAAGTGGAATGGAGTCTCTATGTTCTTGACAATCAGTCCACATCATCAGACGATCTTGAATTATACACAGATGCTTCATCCACAGTAGGGTATGGGGGTTACTACAAAACTAGCTGGTTTGCAGCTGCATGGTCTGATGATCTTAAAATGCTTTTTTATGTGGAGAATGATTTCTCTATGGCATTCAGAGAGTTGTATCCTATCGTTGTGGCTGCTATTATCTGGGGCGCTGATTGGGCAGGCAAACGAATAATATTTATATGTGATAATATGGCCACAGCGAATATACTTCAAAATGGGAGATCTAAATGTATGCATATCATGAAATTAATGCGTAAACTTACATGGTGCGCTGCTTCTTGTCACATTCTATTTTTCTGCCAAACACATTCCTGGAGTTATCATTAATACAGCTGATGCCTTGTCCCGACTTCAATTTCAGAAATTTCATGCACTGGCTCCAGATACAGATCTACAACCCTGCAAATGCCCCCCACCCTCAGAAGTCTTGTGGACCTGGATAAAGAGGTAGACATTTTATGGAACCAGGCTTTAAGCCCTGCTACACAGATTGCCTACAACACTGCATTTAACGCTTTTAGGACCTTCATGCTGATGTGTGGCTTTGCCTCGAACATGCAAGTTCTGCCAGATATTACGGAGGACACCTTAATCTACTTTGTGATACACTGCGCAAGAGTCCTCAACTTGAAGCATTCTACAATAAAATTTTATCTCTGTGGCATTACGTTCAAGTACATGCAGGCCGGTATGCAATCTTCATTCACCACAGACAGAAACAATCTGCCTCGTCTTGCCACCATCCTCCAGGCCATTCATAAAAACCAAGGTCCATCTGCAAAACTGCGCCAACCTATTACATACAATATCCTGACAAGCATTTGTACAATTCTTGTCTATTATAAGATGGGAATGGACACTTCCCAGAATAGTGGCCATTCATTCCGTATAAGGGCAGCTACTTCAGCGGCGGCGGCCCGGCTAGAAGACCATATAATCAAAGTTCTAGGCCGGTGGTCTTCGGATTGTTACACAAGATACATTCGCACACCTCACAGTACTATCCAGGCAGCGCAGAGGGCCATGGCCATGGATGCAGATAGTAGTACACAGCAACCATGATCATCCTGCATTCAACATACAAGGACTGTCCTGCCATCCTGGGTGAGTTTTTTCTGGTCCCAGTTCTACGCTACTGTGCTATGTGATGTAAGTGCTGTGCTTCCAGTTTCCATAGCCGTTCATAGTGTTCAATATTCATTATGTGTGGAGTTCTGCATGCGCATGATACCAGTGTTCATTGTGTGACACTTGTGCTATATTCATTATGTGTGGAGTTCTGCACGCGTGTGATACCAGTGTGCATCGTGTGGCAATTGTGCATATATTGTTTTCATTGCCATATGTGCTTTCGGTTTGTTTAATTCATGGAGGTGTTAGTGCATTCTCATGGTATTCTTCTACCCATTTCATGGATGTGATCATCTAGGTTCTCATCCGAGTTGGATGTGATATAGACACGCATGGAACCACTCCAAGACATTCACACCAGGCTTGACATTTTCATAAATCATAGACCTTTTGCAGTTCATGTGGCTTTGTCTTGACAAGTCAGAGTCTAGTTTTACAGTAGTAATACCATTCTTCTTGTAGTAATAACATGCTGTTTCTTGTCATTGTTGATTTATTCCTACATGTGTGTATACGTTTCTTTTCCATTATTGTTGATATGCTGCTGTTATATAGACAAACATTTTTTCTCTTCATTGAACACTGAAGGCTTCCCCAACTTATTACATTCTTGGGGGACAACATCTGCTGCACATATGTTCTCTTTGGGCACTCACTTCATTCAAATTCCTTTTATTCACCCAAGAATCTAATGTCAGCAATATATGGCGTATTCAGACTAAACCCATTGAGTGAAGTCCACACAGTTGCCGCTGTCATCCCAACCTTCGTTGGACAGCCCAGTCTTTGCTGGGTTCCTTCAGTTTCTGCTGAAGAAACTTTACTAAAGGGTTATCCATAACATTCTGTCAGGGAGTTTCACAGACCAGCTGTGACCTCTGTACAACCACGTTGTGCCAATCAGTAGCCGCTGAATCACTCACTGTCAGAATGAACCAAAACAGTTTCATCGGTAGCAGCAGACAGTCCCCCAAGGCAAACATTATAAATATAAATGAAAACTTAACTGCATCTGTGTTTTTGTTGTGTATGAACCTAAAATAAAAATATTTCCGAATCAGAATAAATATTATAATCTCAATCTGAATCTGAATAAATATTATAATAAAATTTTATTAATTTACTAAACAATAAAAAATAAATCAGAATAAAAATAAATATTATAATGATTCTTATCAGAATGAAAATAGATAGTATAATCTGAACTAGAGTCACATTTATAATCCTTCTTGACTTCGTCAGTGACTTTACAATCACGATCAGACACACATTTATTAGCTGTCGCACAAGTGAACTCATAATCTTTTTTGTTTCGTATTCGCGTGATAACTCTGATCTAAGTTTTTCGATCGCGTTTCCGAGTGAAACAAATTTTTGAATATCCTCATCATCGACATAAAGTAGAGATTGTTTCATGGCCTGTTGATGTAACTTAATGAATATATACTCGGCTGCCAGTGTATATCTTCCATCACATTTCCGTTCCTGTAGCGCTTCAAAATCATTTATAATTTTATCAGAGTCCAATTGTTCTGATAATTCTCTATCCTCGTCATTTAATTTTTTAATTTCAGAAATAATTGCATGAATATTTTCGGAATTCATTATGTAATAAAATATTTGCTTAAAATAAAAATATTTTCTGAATCTGAATTTGAATCAGAGTCAAATAAAATAAAATGAATCTGAATAAGAATTTTAAAAAAACAACAAATAAATCTGAATCTGATGAATGTGAATTATAATAAAAAATAAAAGAATAAATCTGAATCAGTCAGAATAAAATAAAATGAATCTGAATCAGAATAAAAAATAAAAATAATCTGAATCAGTCAGAATAAGATAAATGAATAAGAATCAGAATAAAAATAAAAATAAATTAATCATAATAAATCTAAATAAAAATAAATAAAATAATAAATAAAATAAAAATATTTTAAACAAAAAAAAAAAATAGTAGCAATGATGAGCGGATATCATTCCACGGGCTTGTATGGGGGCACCCTTAAGATTTTTTTTCTGGCGACATTCTTTCTGAATGTCCTTGTGTGGGGTACCCTTCAGTGAGATTTAGAGCTCAATCAAGCTACTGTTTATTTTGAAGATCCCAGTTTCAATTTCATGTTTGTCCCCAAATCAAACCCCGGGGTGAGTGAAAAATACACCCACTACGTTGTTCGACGTGGTGAGAAGTGTACATGAAATTCCTTGGGGCTTGGGACACCCACTATATTAAGAAAAATTGGCATCCTACCGGCACCGTCGACGATACGTCTGTCACGGGAATAGAACCCCAGGCCTCAGTATGAGAATCCAACGTTCTTACACTGCGCTACAGAGTCATTCTTACAAACATATGTTTCAGAAATTATTATGAAGTCACCTATGTTGGATAAGCAGACAACCTACTACACGCGATCAGTGTATACTGAATAAAATCACAATCATTGTAAACTGAAGCGTGGATTTATTTCAATTTCCAACACACTTCATAAAATATACTGTATAAAATATCTGTATTTGATAATTCTGCACAAGATGTCGGGAGTTAAAATACATGTAGGTCTGTATACCTGTTTCACCTGGATTTATACACACGCAAGATGCGTGATTTATCCTGAGGTCACCTATACTGGATTACTGGATAAACAGGCAGCCTACATGTGCTATCAGTTATACTGAATAAAATCACAATTATTGTAAACTGTAGCGTGGATTTATTTCAATTTCCAGACACATTTCATAAAATATACTGTATAAAATATCTGTATTTCATAATCGCACATACATTGTCTGCACAAGATGTCATTCGCGAGGTCAAAAAATGCATGCAGGTCTGTATACCTGGAATTTTTACAGAGTTGAGAAACAGTAAAAAAAACAAAAAAACAATCGCGGCGCAGTCATATAATATTACGCACTTGCAAGCGGGGCAACTACTTAATTACTCTAGCAAAGAAATCGTTGCTTGACGGAGTTTTCTCCCTTCGTCATCTAATATAATAGGCACATAGCAGAATGTTATTTTCTGGTTAAATTTGATTGAATACGCCGATTTGGTTATATTATCTGCGACATATTGTACCGAACGCGTGTTAATATCAAAATATTTTCCAGCTGCATTCATTGATTGAAATATTATTTCTTCGCCAGTCTCCATGTTGACGGATTTAACAACTTTCGGAAACTTACAATATTTCCCAGTAATATCTCGTGCAGAATTATGACGCTGTGTAATAGCTTGTAAGTTACATAAAGAATTATCACGTTTTCTGCCATTGATGTGATCGATTACAAATCCGTCTTTGATCAATCCATGAAAACATTCATAGATGAATCTATGAGATAAATATCTTTCTTTTCCAACAGTAAATTTGAGATAACCATTATCAACGGCACCGACTGTTTTTTTTTTAAATCGACAGTTCCTGATTACACCATCACGAGATGCTTCATAATTCTTGATGATGGGATATGTTACAAGTTCATTTTGCTTCATTTATATAATAATATTATTTGTCTAAATTATTATTTTATTGTTGAGGTGAAAATCTGGCTAGATAGTCTTCGGCGCTTTTTATGGGAGATTCATTACCGACGCCATCGGCGTTATTTTTTTAATCATAATATCGTTTCAGCTCTCTGTATCTTTTACCGCCATATTGCACACACAACTGCGTTTTTCCTCTGACCCCAACACCACATTGTAAACATGGTTTTGGTCCTAAACTTCCACGCCGAACGCTTTGCATGTGACATCCACAGAATTCATTTACGCAGGTTTTGTTACAAGGAAGTAAAAACCGATCATGAGCCACTTGCATTTATTCTTTGCTTCAATCATTATATATATAATCAGACTTTAATTTAAATATATATTTGGCCTAATTATAATATGGAGGAATTTATGAGATTATCTGCGATTAAACCCTCTAAAGCCAGTGTAAGGGTGCAAATTTCTGTCGATCTATGAAGAACACATTAAGTTGGACAGGTGAATGATTAATTAAATTATTGGGGACTGGCGCGTGTTTAAATCGCCGTAATGCACCGATTGGCAAATGTCACTGTCATGGAAGCAGTGGTTCTTAATTAAGCCTTCGTTTATTTAACTGAAAAGGATAGGGGTTAACTTCCAATCTGTATCGAAGTTGTCAGTTTGAAATTTTCCAGGAATCAGTATTTGGTAATCTGTGATTGTCAGGCGAACTACAATTTTTAGCGCCTAAACTATAATTCGAATTGGTTACGCTGAATAAAAGGAAGTGATTCCACATGAAATCTCTCGGTTTAAATGTGCTTATCGCAACACTCAGAACCAGTCGACACCATTTTCTGCTAGAGAAAACAAAGGTAGAGGACTCCGGGTCGAATTTAGAATAAATTCACTCGTAATTTGGATCCAAGGGATTGGATGTCTGGAAAAAAAAATCTGCGAACACAATTCTAGCGGTAAAGCTTGAAGACACAAGGTATTTTGCGTCCGTCTCACGTAATTTCTTGATATCCATATGATGATTTGTTGATTTATTTGCTTATATTTGCATGAATTTATTTGGTTAGATTCGAAGATCCATTCTCTTGATATGATTACAATTGTGTGACGATTTGTTTGAGTTATTTGTTTATATTAGCTTGGATTTATCTGGTTAGATTCGTAGATCAATTTTCTTGATATGAATACAACTGTGCGAGTTCATCTATATGAATCCGTACAATGATGTTCTTTATATAAGTTTGATGAATCGTTTGGACGTATAGTCTCGTTTGTTATAGGTAAATATGTATTTAGAATTTCATGCCTTACTTTAATGATATGAGTTACGAGAATCCGTGTAAATTCTCCGATTTAGATAATGTCACATATGATAAAGACTTGAGTGCGTATTGACTGAAATTAACGTTGTTAAACCATGTAAAATTAATGTTAGTAAACCATGTAGTGAGGTTTCATATATGCTAGAGGCTTAAATTTGTGTATTCGCTATAAATACCGTAGTTGAATCATGTAAGGAATTTCATTCATTCATTTGTGTAATTAAGTTGGGACCGGAACTGATGTCTCGGGGTGTTGTTACTGTAAGCCAGTGGACGCAGCCGTTAGGAAGTACAATAATCTTAGGGAACTAGGTTTGTTTATGGCCTGCCGTGTTTAGTTAAACCAGATGGCCGTTGGTATCTGTTTGAATTCCGATAGAACTTATCTGACATTAACGAGAGGAGAAAGTAATGATCTCTTCCCAGTAGAGTACCTAACAGAATACTCAGGTTGCCACTTTGTTTACTTTTGCAAGGTGAGATAGCTCCACGTGACGCATCCACGGGAAGTATCCACGGGAAGTATCCGCGCGAAGTATCACGTACTTACAAAACCAAAGTGACCACACAAAGTTGGAAGCCGAAAGAGGCGGGACACCTGAGCATTTGGGAAAGGGGAAAGTGGAAAGGACCTAGACTTACAAGCACAAGGAAGTCAAAAGAACAGTCGTAGAGAATTGGACTGAACCAGAACCATAAGGTTATGAATCTGTACAAGGCAGTGATTTCGATCTTTTCACTCGATTCGATGATGAATTAATTCTATCACTTAACAGACCGGCTATTTGTGTAAGGATATTTGTATTTCAAATTCGTTGAATAACTTAAATCAAAAAGTGTATCTTTCTAATGTAATGCATTATCACAATTGTTTATGAATTTTATTGTTTATGAATTGTTGATTAAAATTTATGGTTTGTACATGTACGGGGGCTCGTGTCATTCTGTTTTATATATCTGCTCAGATCTTTATATATTCCATATATAAGTTTCACACTTTATATTGATATTAACTTGTTCCGGACAAATTACACCGTCTGCGATCACCCTCTAGATAACGATAACCAAAACCATACAACCCACCCCAACAAAGCTGGGGGAGTTTGCAACAGCCAGATTCGATCTCGACAGAATAACCCTTCAATTACCAAGGCGAGCTTTGGTTGATTTAACAAATAAAACTTTAATTAATCGTATCAGTGAAGCCAAGAAAGAATTTCGTGATGATGGTGCAGCACATGTATGGTCAACGTTCAGAATTGTACGCGACGCGGGTGGCGTTGTCAATGCTACAATGAATGATAAGCGAGCAGCGACAATTATTAATTATCTCGACGCTGCATGAAAATATATTTTTCAAATAAAATTTATCGTAGCGACAGACGACGACACATGGATTATCCGTGACAAAAGTGATCCTGTTCGCGTGTCTCGTCAGGGTCATAGTGGAGGTATTGTAACGATAAATAAAAATTCAAAACCAGTAATACTGACTGGAATTGATAGACCTTATTATGAAAGAGCATATCCTGTAACGGCAGTTGTTTATGCGATATATCCACTGCATGATAAACCCAACGTCGATAAACTTCTACCAATGACAATTTCTCGCCTGAATTGTGTTGCTGAGCTAGTTACAGAACATTTCACAAACGCGAAACTAGGAAATGGTTTAACGGATCTAAGGCGTAAGAAAATAAATGAGTGGCCAGAAACAGTTAAAGATACTGGAGCGTCTATCAAAGATGTTGCTGAACTGGAAAAAAATTAAGATTTCCAATAAGAGTGAAGACATTAACCGGAGAGACTTTATACGAATCGAAATATAAAAAAATGGAACTTCGATAGAAATTATTGATCATAATGCACATGCGTGGACTTTCTTATATAACAATGTTTCCACAAAATCGAATTGTTAAATTCTATAGCGCCGATATGTTTGATTTTATCAGAAATATAAGTAAGAGTGACCCTGTATCCGTGTGGTTGTTTCAGAGTTCAGAATCTGTGAACAGCGATAAAAATCGCTATGATCAGTTTGTACGGCCTAATGGAGATATTTATCGTACAGAATATCTCCACGACGAAATGAAAAATCTTGTGTTGAAATACACGAACAATGACCGTGTCATCGGTGATGAAATCACTGTCGAACGATTACTCAGTAATTGTTTCACCGTTCCGTCAGTTGCTGCACATGCTGTTCAGAAGAAAAATTCATGGAAACCAACACGATTGGAATTTCTTGAAGACGTGCAGCTAAGCTGCATATAATACGGACATGGCGGATTATGAAATACGAAATACGATCACAAAGATGTTATATCGGTTGATATGGTTGCATGTTAACCCGGAAGTTTTCTTGGATACGGAGAATGTTCTGAGTATTTCAAAAGATTTGGACATCCTAACACGAGATGACCAGAGTTGCAATAAATGGACCCTTACCAAATTTTGACCTGACCGGATTTGCTAAAATTATGTCATTCGAGTTAGCACGGAATCTCCATCCGGTTGTTTATGTTTGGTTTGGGAGACATTTTTCAGAAAAATATTGGGTTCCAATAGTTTTAGTTAGATATATGATTGATACGGGAATTTTGGTGTCATCGACACTCAGTGAAGCAATTATATCATATCGTCCGTAGAAATAAGTTTCGTTACCACAGCAGAAGAAATACTCTGATGATGAAATTCCTGATATAACTGGTTATGAAAATAAACTCGCAAAGGATCACGGCAGAAAAATAATTGGTAAATTTACGCAAAGAGGATCATATGATCACAAACAACATTGTTGTAGATTAATCATGGATGATGCGGAATTGGATTTTATAATTGCTGATACAAGAGAGAGAGGCACTTTTATAAACCGAGAAAATGTTTATTTATCTGATGGAACTAAATTAGGTACAATCGTGAGTTATATAGAAGGTGAATCACCGCAGTTCGCTCATTTAAGATCTTCGATGCTTGCGTATGTTTCGATAAATTTATTATCGATGATAAACAGATTTTCTGATACCGCGGTTAGAGTCGCAACAGATTCATTTTATATCAATAACAAATACACAGAATCACTGAAACAGTTAAAAATTTCCAATAACGCTGATTGGGGATCGTGGAGAATAAAACGAGAACAGATTCTTGATTATTCTGTATCAGCCGATTACAGACCAGAGGAAATATTTTATAAAAATAATCGTTTATCGGAATTATCATCGGCTCCATCTGTGTTTGATCCTGTAACCCGTCATAAGACTGTTTATTTCAACGGGTGCGGTGGTTCTGGTAAAATAACACGTGCGATTCAATTATTTCGACGATTAAATAAATCCGCTGATATGATTGTTTTGACACCCACACATAGACTTGCACGAGGAATGAACGAACGTGGAGTTAGTTCGTGTACATATCACAGTTTCTTTCGATGGAAGGGAGATACGTGAACTCCTGAGCGAATGGGTGAGAGATATATTCCTAAGATTATTATTTGGGATGAGATCTGTACGGTATCGTTGGAGGTATTAAAAATATTTCTTGATTGGTTGTTAACGAGAAATACTGCGATCATCATCTGTGGTGATCATGGTCAACCACCACCTTTTGTTGGATCATCTCCACACGAATGGCTGAAAAAGTTCGTAGATTATTATGAGGAGATAACTGATGATTATAGAGCTATTGATGAAGCGTTGAAAGAATTTAAAAGATTGATCACACTGCAGCCAGATAGAATTCAGTATAAGACAATGCGTGAAATAATTTCAGAAACTCCGATGAATGATTTTTGGAATTTATAGAAACCCACTAATTTGATAGTCGCAAGTCGGAAGATAGTTCGTGATACACTACAGGAGAAATTAATTCTGTTACACAAGGAAAGATTTTCGGATTTGCCTGTTCTTCTTTGTTATCGCCCAGCAGATACACGTAAACAAAATATAAAAGATGATATTCCAGGAACGAATGAGAAACATAAACTTGTACTTAATGATATTGTTGATGTTAGCGCAGTTGAAAATGCATTGAAGACGGATAAGTCACCATGGACGTTAGGTTACGCTATAACGATTCACTCGTCACAGGGATTAACTATTTCTGATACAAATATCTGGATCGTCGATGATCGGATCGAATGGTCAAATTTAGTTTATCTAGCGGTATCGAGAATCAAAAAATGTCTCAGCTGAAGGGAATTGTAATAGATCACTTGATGACCGAGGAAATAATTGATATAAACATTAAAGATGTTGTCAAGAAAAAATTAGTTGGTTATCAGCAATCTGACAAAAAAAAAATAAACGTGATTTTGATCTCGATGTTGATTTTATCATGACACTGAAACAAAAAGAGAATAATCATTGTGCAAGCTGTAATACAGTAATTATGTGGCAGTATTCGAATAATAATCCAAAACAATTCACCGTGGATAGAAATAATAGCAATCTCGGTCACACACGTAAAAATGTGATATTGCCCTGTCTTGAGTGTAATCGACGTAGAGGTTATAGTGTTCTGCTTTTACAGAAGTTGTTTTTGTTATTGTTGTTGTGTTGTTGTTGTAGAGTTTAACGCCATTTTTCAGCACACGATAGGCTATACATGGCGGCCAGTATTAATGGTGGAGAACCCGGAAAAACCCCGGAAAGAACCACCGACCCACGAGAAGTTACTGGCAAGCTTTCTCACATACCCACATTGGCCGAATCCGAGACTCGAATCCACGCAGACAGAGGTGAGATGGCAGTGATCCGTAACGAAGAGTGCTTTAGACCACTCGGCCACTCGGGGCCCCGCTTTTACAGAAGTAAAGGCGGTGATAATTGTGTATCTTCAGGAATTACTTGTAACTGTTCGCGTACAAATCCACGCTGAGGAGCAGTTGAATCTAGTCTGTAGATTGCAGGTCTACCCGTCGATCTTACCACGCTGGAAATTGTATGTGTGGTCACACTCGAAATAGGATCAGTTGCTTTTTTCTTACCACCTTCAGTTCACCGGGTTCATATAAACATCTTACAGTAATATTACCTAATACTGGTTGTTTTGAGGAAAAGTCACGTCGTTGTATTGGTATATTTTTTTGTGATCGCGCTGACGGGTTTCATGGAAGTTGCACGAGTAATTTCATTATTTAACGCAGCTATCACACTTGGTAGTCTTGCAACCCATTCACGAGATCTTTTGTCCACAGACTTAATGTCAGTGGATATTTCCTTTGCATATTGATATCCAAATAATCTCTCAGCATGTGTTTGATTAAATCGTTCAACGATTGCCTGATCGCGATGAATTGCTGTATGCCCTCGTCTGATTTTGACTTTATGTTTTTTCATTAGAGATGATACTGCACCAAGAAATTTTTTGCCAGGATCAACCTGTAGTAGCTGTGGCCATCGTAGACAACCGCGTTGATAAATTTGTTCAAAAGCAGATGCAACTTCAGCTGCTCATTCTGTTGATAATGGTTTTGCTTCTTTATATCTACTTTCAACGTCAACGACAGTTAACGCATATTTGTATGTGCGTGATTGACGTCGACGTGTTTTAATAGTATCATGAGGTAAAGACAAAATATCTGTTTGATGAGCTTCATTGGGAGCACTGACATCAAAATGTGCGTACTGAATGTTTTTTAGGTGGTGGTAGATAAATTTGCCATATTGCCTGTCGTGCTAACCAATTCGCAGCAACAGAACGTGTGAGATTTGCTGCATCAGCAAGTTTACTAATCGCTGCTCTATCTCTCCAGTATCCTCTCGGGCTATAATAAATCGATTCCATTATAAAAGTTATCTGTGATTAATTACCAGCTGCTAGCACTAGTTTACCATTCATTGCAGATCTTACTAGGAAGCTAGCAAGTTTTTCTCTGAGAGATTTATTTTTTATAGAATTTAACGCATGAATCAACTTCACATCTGCAATATGTCGTTGTTGTAAATCTTTATTTTTATATGCAACATCATGAATATGGCACGCTTGATCAACCGCATTTATTGGATACTCTCCGGGTCTTGGTTGGTCTCGTTGATCAAGTCGGATATCATGTCGGGTTCCAGGACCACAATAATTATATTCAGAAGGTTGTTTTTCTCCTGGGTATTTAGCTCATGGAGTCCCTGGTAATTTTCCTAGTGAAGCAGTGATATCACCACCTGTCTTCGTACGAGAAGAAATAAATTTGTATTTGCTTGCACCACATTTCACACACTTGCCTTTAAGTGCAAGTTTTTTATTTTTCTTGTTATTGTTGTTCATACACTGGTGGGGTGGAAGCTCTGCATCGAACACAATATAAATTCATATTATTTATTATATTTATACAACATGGACGTCAATGATTTCTCAGCGACACGAAAGCAAGAGCCAATCAAGCATCATGCAGCGTTACCAAATTCTATCAGAGCAATTATCACAGGTCCATCTAGGTCTGGTAAGACGCAATTATTGCTTAATCTGATAATGAGATGGCTAAAGTGGGATAAGTTGTATTTAGTGGCACCATCTGTAGATGATCAGCGATGTGCTTAAAGATTTTAATGAAGAAGCGAAGTCGTTGGATGAAGATAAAGATGGAGATGATAATGATATTATTGATTTCATCACCGATATTGATGAAGCTCCATCTGTGGATGATCTCGATGGACGTATTACTAATCTCGTAGTATATGATGATGGGATGCTGGACAAACAATCAAATCCAGCTCGGATATTTTCCAGAGGTAGACACAAAAATACAGACGTAATTTATGTTACTCAGCGATATACACAAATACCTAAAGTGATCAGAGACAATTGTAATCTTTTAATTGTGTTTAAAGGAGTCGATACACATACTCTGCGAAACATTCATTAGACTTTGTGTTCAGGGGATATGGATATGATTAAATACAAAAATTTCTTTTCAAAAGCGCAAGCTACCCCACACAGAGTCATCACAACAAATTTACATGATCCTCGGTCGGGATATCGTGTAGGTCTCGATAAAATTTTTGACTGAAAAACACAGCAGCAGGGAGGGGGACGACAAAGAAAGAGTGAGCGCGCAAGTAAACAAAACACGCCATAAAATACAAAACAGAAAAATCAAAGACGAAGTAACCGAAATAAGCTAACCTGATTGAAAAAGTTTCGGGTCGGTTAGAAATTTCGGTTTTCACGTTATTGACGTTTGTATTTTTGTCTCCGTAGGAAACTTTAGTTTTCAGGGTAATCTCTAATTGAAAACTTTGTAGGATCCACCCTCCCTGCTGCTTCAGTCGGTACAAAAAAGATCAAAGGTAAAAAGAAGACCTCTATGGCCTATATTCATAAAGTCAAAACATCTGAATCTCATCATTAGAAACAGTCTTGATATCATCATTATGAGGAAATCATAATGTGTAAAACGTGAAAACAATAAGAAAGGGAGATACACCACAACAAAATGATAATTTTAAGGTAAGGTCACCTTAAAGATGTGAGTTGGTTAATTTTCAATATAAATTAATATAGCTTGATCAATACTCATGCCATCTAACACTTTATTTTATTTATTATCTGATTGGATTACAGTTGTATAGTAACGACAGATGAAGTATGCATGGCATTCCAGTTGGTATGAACTTGATTTCAATGAAGGCCAAAGCAGGCATTACATCCCAGGCGAAGTAACAATCTGATTTTGATATGAGACCTTGGTTTGGATTTCTGCTGCATATTATACACATCTGAAGGAGGCATGCGAATCTCAGGTAACAATCTGATTTAAATGCAAGTACAAGCAGGTATATCATCCCATATAACAATCTGATTTAATGAATGCTGAAACAGGCAAGGTGTCAGAAGAAGCTCTCTGATTTTAAGGAAAGCCAGCAAAAAGTATGGTATTCCAGGCAACAATCTTACTTGAATGAAAGCCAAAGCAGACATGGCATCACAGGTAGATATAGCAACACAGGTAACAATCTTATTTTAAGGCTAAAAAAAATTACAGCATATCATTATTATCCGTATTTTACTCTTATTCTGGGTGAGGAGGAGGAAATGTTGTGTTGAGAGAGGGGGGAAGAAGGGTTGTGTTGGGGGAGAGAGAAGGGTCTACATTACCTATATCTTGCTTTCCTTCTTCAGGCTGGGGGAGGGGGAAGCGGGGTCTAAAGCCATAACCCATACTTTACTTTCCTTCTTCATGCTGGAGGAGGGGGAAGAGGGTTCTAAAATTCCACCCATGTCTTACTTTCCTTATTTCATGCTGGAGGAGGGGGAAGAGGGTTCTACAATTTTACCCATACCTTACTTTCCTTCGTCATGTTGAGGAGAGGAATTAGGGGTCTAAAATTCCTCCTTTATGCTGGGGGAGGGGAAAAGGAGTCTAAAAGTTATCACCTACACCTTACTTTCTATCTTGATGCTGGGGGAGGGGGCAATGGGTCTAAAATATTACCCATACATTCCTTTCTTCATTATGATAGGGGAGGGAGAACAGTTGTCTAAAAGGTCCTCCTTTATCCTCTGGGTGGTGGAAGAGGAGTCTAAAAGTTTGTACTAGAACCCTACTTTCCTTCTTTATGTTGGGGAAGATGGAAGAATGACATAAAATATTTTGCACATATGTTACTTTTCTTCTTTTTGCTGAGAAAGGGAGAAGAAAGGTGTAAATTTTCTTCTTGCATGCTGGAGTCTTAAAGTTATTGTTCATTCTTTGTTCTTCTTCTTTATGCTGGGGGAGGGTGAAAAGGGGTCTAAACTATTACCTGTATTTTACTTTCTTTCATTATTCTGGAAAACGGGGGGAAAGTGTTAAAAAATACTCCTTTATGCTGGGGAAGGGAAAGAGGGGTCTAAAAAACGATCACACACTTTACTTTCCTTTCGTATACTAGGGGAGGGGAAATAGACATGTAAAAGTTTCTTCATTATGCTCGGTGAGGGAGAAAAGAGGTTTGCTAAGTTCCTTCTTAATGCTGGGGGTGGGGTGGGGGTGAGAGATGGATCTAAAATGTATAACCCATACCTTACCTTCTGTCTGAATCCTGGGCAATTGGGGATAATTTACTATGATTCTTTATGCTGGGGGGTGGGGGGATGGAAGAAGAGGGGTCTAAAAGTCTGTACTCATACCTTAATTCCTTCCTTAAGCTGGGGAGGGAGAAAATGGGTCAAACAGTTTATCAAAATTGCATTTCCTTTGATTTGCTCTGATTTTGTATTTATTTTCAACACTTATGTTTCAAACTTTAACGTCTAATATAATTCACTAAGATTTTTCTTTGACAACTTCTCGGAACAAGACTAGATGAATCAAAGTTTACTAATCTTTACAAATTTAAGAACTTAGGTCTCCAACTTTTTAACATTCAACATTATTTAATAAGATACAGTTTAGTAAATTAATGCTATCAAGTTTAATTTCTTTTTGTGTTGTGTGAAGTTACACACACCAATAACTTACATTATTAACCAATCCTGGCCAGCCAAACCCATATATACTCTATTTTATCTTCACCCATTTCCAGGCTGGTTCCCACTTTTCCGTACCATTAGTACCGTGTGCAACACACACACACACACACACACACACACACACACACACACACACACACACACACACACACACACACACACACACATATATTGTTACGTGTTGGCTCGTACAAATATAACAAAAGAAAAGAGTGAAGTCAACAAGCTTTGTCAATTTTAACAAAATAATTTATTTCCCTAGAAAACAATGTAAAAAATAGAATATAGGACTTACGGTTTGTGAATATAATCCAAAATTTAATCCTAAGATTGAAAAATATAAGTCCTATCACTAAACAGTTCTAGTTAAATCCAGGTTCGAATCTCGATGAAATTCCAATATGAAGGCGATGACGTCAGATGATGTCTGTACTGATGATAACAGATCCTCGTTGAATCACAGTTTATAATGTTTCCGTTAAACTCCAGAATAAATTTCCACTGAATTTCTTTCTCCCAGAACTTTTATACATACGAAGCACTTGTTTACTTTTCTAGATAATAAATTATTAAATTCCAAAAAATAGATGAACTTCAAAACAATCTGGCATCAACAATAA
Source organism: Megalonaias nervosa (assembly GCA_016617855.1). Taxonomy (NCBI): domain Eukaryota; kingdom Metazoa; phylum Mollusca; class Bivalvia; order Unionida; family Unionidae; genus Megalonaias; species Megalonaias nervosa. The sequence goes on along the minus strand of JAECUM010092995.1, from coordinate 76,956 downwards.
AAACCTCTTGAGCCCTCAAGGTTGAAAATACAAATGACTGAAAAGCTCGGAGAATGAGTATTAAACCCAACTAAAACGTCATTTCATTCCCGCGTGATGGGTCACGTGGTCTCTTAACATTGAATAGCGCAATAAAAAAAAAAAAAATGCCATTTATCTCGTATGCAAGAATAGCCTTATCTAAGAATCAGATTCTCACGCTGGAAATGAATTTAAAAATAAAACCGTTTACAACAGACCTAACACGTAGATTGTAAAAGACCTTAGCAATAGCCAATCGTTTTCACTCGATGTTTACAAAAACTGTGAGCTAAAAATAGTGCTGAAGAATTCTTATAATCTAATCGGGTCAAGCCAATTTTCGGAAGAGAGATTCAAATCCAATGAAAATTATCATTACAATAAGATGTAATGAAACAAAGTTAAAATAAAAAAGACACGTAGCTGAAGGACACATATTTTGTTTCAATGAACTAATTAAGCTTATTCTAGTGGCATGCCGTGTCTACAAGGTGCTGCAACATGTTTGACATATAATATCCATTTGGCCGCATGGGAGAACGGGCAGTTGATTTTCATCAGTTGAGATCAGTTGTCAAATACATAAGTCTTTTTTTTTTCTTCAAACCTTCGACCTTTGACAACGTTGTTGCAGTAGGTGTTATTCCATATTTGAAAGTCGATTACATTACTTACTCTACTCGAATATAACCACAACAGAATCTTCTCATGTTAATTTAGCTACTACTAGAGACGTACACAATCTGCAACTAACTAGAGGCACTACCACACGCCCACATACCCCTCCTCGTGGCATTACTACTACTACTACTACTACTACTACTACTAGTCACGAATGTAATGGTATCTATAAGGTATATCTTACCAGGGCCGTAGAGAGCGATCACGGTCACTGGGATAAGAAACACCCGGGCTACTCCTAGTTCTTGTTCAAGCAAAATATTTCTTTTATAAAATTAAAATGTGTTGTTCGGTCCGGGCCCCCTTACGGGCCCAAGCCCCGGGGATATATCCCCGGTTGCCCTCCCCTCCTCCCCATCTTGTCGGCCCTGTATCTTATTCCTGCCTCCCTAGTCTGTTTAATGTTAAAAGACCCAGTTGACAGTTATGTCTAGAGCTCTCACAGATATCATATTACCGAAACATATATTGGAGTGCAGCTTAACAAGTTGGGGGTGGGAGGTGGCTTAGTAGCCGGTTTCATCATGTAAACACCTAATAAAATCTTTAGTTATTAAACTCTATAGTCTTTAAAACGGACTTATAGAAATCATTACATGGTGTCAGAAGTTTAAAAAGCTTAACACTAAAGAGAATGATAATAAGATGGAACAGATCCCATCACCAAAAGCTTTAGTATTAGAAGATAATGTTGCTGAAAACTGGAGACGATGGTTACAACAATATAAATTGTATATGTGTGCTACTGAAAAAAGACCATAAAAGTGAAAAACTGCAGTGTGCCACATTTCTTGCATTAGCTGGAGAAGAAGCAGTGCAACTCTTCAATGCATTTTCCTTTACAGAGGAGGAGGAAAACAAAATAGAGCATCTGATACAGAAATTTGATGAATATTGTTCCCCTAGGAAATATCAGACCTATGAGAGGCATGTTTTCAAAAGCAGATTCCAAAAATCTGAAGAAAGCTTTGATCAGTTTCTGACAAATTTAAGAATCTGAGTTCTCAAATACATAATAATCTTTGTTGTCAAATGCATAATAATCATCACAATCCCGAACCAATTACAAGCACTATCACACAAACATAATCTCCTCTCCTCCTCCTTTTCATGCTAGTACTACTACGTGTGACGTACACAATGCAGAACATCCTCACCTGCTCCTCGTGCTACTACAACTAACACTACTACTATTACAGGCGTACACAATTTAAAGTCAGCTGCCATTAGCACCACACCATCACCACTGCCACTATTTGTCTCATTAAGTACTGTATTCCAATCGATTAGAAACGTCTTTCATTTAACAACTAAAGCATAAGACTGGCAAACAAGTCTCTATTAATAACTATACAGAATAATCAGACAATGATATCTGAGATAAATGTACAAGTTCAGTACAAACAGAGAAGTTCGCTATCCCCGCGTGGAAATCAGGAACTCATTGTGATTTCGCAATCAGGGTTTAAAATATACATGTAAAAAGATAAAGTATTTTCAGAAATCAACATTTTTTACTTGAATTTGTTTGTAACATTTATTCGCCACATCAAAAGAATTATTTATTTCATTATAATTATTCACTGTCATAATCTTTCTCATCTCACGCATAGCGCGATATGATTCAATAAAATCGTGAGAGGGAAACTTTACATTATGCATGAAGGGGATCACGAATTAAGGTGACACAGTAAGTTCTCAAACAAAGACATACTTTTTTCTTGTTAAGTGTCAAATTTAAAATAAAATTTACAAATTTGATTCAACTCATTAATTAATTTTCATGTAACTTCTAAATTATCTTTCTCTCAACTGGTCAGGTAATGACGCCATTCTGACAACGGTTATTCTTAATTTAGTCTGTATATATATTCCGTCCAATTATTGCGATTGGTAACTTACAATTTTCGTGTGGCCTGACCGGGAACAAATCCCTTAATCTTCCTAACGATGGCGATCATCAAAAGTGTGACGCAGTCTACAACTAACTAGAAATTGTGTTGCAGCTGAAAGTTCCCGTGCCTTTTCGTGTTATTCATTTCTCTCTGACATAAAAAAAAAAAAAAAAACAACTTGACAAGATCAGACCCATCTCCACCCCTCTTATACATAACTTGACAAGATGAAGAGCATCACCACCCCTATCATGCACAACTTGACAAGATCAGACCCATCCCCACCCTATTTCTTCATTTATGACAAGGTTAATTATGCTTGAAAGGAAATGATGTCATTGCCTTAGCATACGTGTTTTAACTCGGTTCTTCTGAGGTAAACATTTATCAATTTTTAAAAGGTTAAAAATATGAAATTTAATGGATTACGCTGGATTACACTTGATTATGTAGGAGTATTCTGCAACAACAATACATTTATATTTTTAATTCATTCCTGTGAAAAAAATACAAATTTACATGTAGATCAAAGTACATAACAAGTTAACAAAGTTTAGTTGAAACATGAAACACCCCCTGTCATATACTCCCCTCCCAGCTTTGTTGGGGTGGGTGTTATGGTTTTGGTTATCGTTATCTAGAGGTGATCGCCGGCGGTGTAATTTGCCCGGGACGAGTAAATATCAATAGCAATTGAGAAAATTACGGGTGGAATAGATAAAGAGCTGAGCAGGTATATAGAACAGAATAACACGAGCCCCCGTTACAAATAAAGACAAAATTTAATCAAAATTTCTAACAATAAAGTTCATAAACGAAAGTAATAATAATACATTACGATTGAAAGATACACTTCTTTCTTGTTGAATTAACTTCTTCCACGAATTTTCAAATACAAAGAAATAATGATACCAATAGCCGATCTGATAAGTGATAGAATTTAAATCATCATTTAGATCACGTGAAATATATCGAAAACATTGCCTTGTACAGTTTCATAACCTGATTTTCTTGATTCAATCCGAATTCCACAGCGACTATCCCTTTTGACTTCTTTGTGCTGGTAAGTCTGGGTCTTCTCCACTTTTGACTTCCTTGTGCCGGTAAGTCTGGGTCTCCTTCACTTTTGACTTTCTTTTCCAAATTTACAGGTGCCTCGTCCCTTTCGCCAATTTCAACTTTGTGTCCACTTTGGGTTCGTAAGACGTAATAAGTAGAGTGTAGAACGTAGAACGTAGAACTTCGAGCTATCCCGGCCCCTCCAAAATAACAAAAATAAACAACCTAAAACTTCCGTCACATTATACTGGGGGAATAGATCAATACCTTCCCCCCTCGTTATGTCAGATACATTCTATCCTAATTTCAAACAGATTCTACGGCTATCTAGTCTAACTGGCCATGACAGACCGTAAACAACCTCGTTTCACAAAATTAATGGTCAACTAAATGGCTATTCCAACACCCCCACCAAGACATTAGTTCCAGACTAGTCTCAATTACACAAATGAATGAAATTCCTTGCAGTACTGTATTTATACACAATCAAGTGGTTATCATACGTGAATTCATATATAGGTCGGAGAATTCATACGGGTTCTCGCATCTCAACTAAAATAAGGCATGAAATTCTAAATACATAACTTCCACTAATAAACGAAACTCTAAGTTCAACAAGTCGTCAATGTTTATATAAAGAAAAATATCATTGTACGGACTCAGATAAACGAACTCAACACAGGTATATCATATCAAGAAATTAAATCTACGAACTTAAACAAATAAATCCATGCAAATACAAGCAAATAAATCAAACGAAGCATCATAGTAGTGTCAACAAATTACATAAGATTGTTGAAAATGCCTTGTTTTTCCAAACTCTTACTTCCAGAACGTGTCTGTCAATTTTTCCAGACAATTCCTTCCCCTGGATGATTTCTACCAGTGAATTTCTTCTAAATTCAACTTGGAATCCCCTTTCAACTTCCCTCTTGTAAGAAAAAGTGTAGACTGATTTTAAAATTTGCTATTTGCACATTTAAACTGAGAGTTTTTCCTGTGAAACCACGCCAGATTCACAGCGTGACCAATCTGAATGAAATACACTTCCCGCCCGAACAATGTTGAAACAATGTAGTTCGTCTGGCAAACCTTGATTACCCAACTGATTCCTGGTAACTTTCAGAAATGACAGTTTTCCATACCGATCAGAATTTGACCCCTTCCTGGTCAGTTTAAACAAACGTAGCCTTAATCAAAAATCGCTAAACTCGTGACAGAAACTGTACCAATCCGTGCGTTATGGCACTTTAACGTGCGCAGAACTCCATAAATCTAATTAAATCGTACACGTGTCCAACTAAATGTGTTCTACAGAGATCAACAGAAAAATTTGCTCCATTACACCCCCCTTTTTTTTTTTATCTAGCCCGCCTTTCAAATAGCTAGAAAAGACACACAAACAAGGAAAGTAAGATATTTCAAAATTGAGGTTAACATAGCGGTTTGTGGGACGTTTGAACGATCGTACGGACAGACATTGGTGCCAAGGGGTTCACTTTGTCTAGATATGCAAAGACAAGCTTGAACTAAACCTGCGTCAATGGATTGCATCTTAATCATTTTACGTTGTGCGATAATGCAATTTCATTGCACACATATTAGAAATAAATCGCACATACTTCAATCACAAAATAATTTATTTGGAATTGCAGGAAAAACACAAAACACACACACACACACACACACACACACACACACACTTGGTGTTAAATCAATTTATGCCCGGTCAGTTGCAAAGGCTGCGAACTGCTGCCAACCTTAATTTTAATTATAATATCTTGTCACACACATACATACATACATACATACATACATACATACATACATACATACATACAATTTTATCCATGCCTATGAAATTTCATTTGTCTCTCATTCGTTTTTTTTTTTTACTGTATAACGACACTAACCAACCAAGGAACAACATCATGAATCATGAGGTACCCAGTAAATTGGTTGTTGTTGTTGTAGGGTTTAACGCCATTTTTCATCACAAGATAGGCTATACATGGCGGCCAGTATAATTGGTGGAGGAAGAATCCTGGAAAACCCCGGGAAGAACCTCCGACGCACGAGAAGCTATTGGCAGGCTTTCTCACGTACCCACGTTAGCCGAGCCAGAGACTCGAACTCATGCAGACAGAGGTGAGATGGCAGTGATCCGTTACGGTGAACGCTTTAGACCACTTGGCCACTAGCCCCCCCCCCCCCAGTAAGTTAGCAACTAAAAGCTGGAGAAAAAACATTTACAACATAAAATGTTCAAATCTGCAGACAAAATGTCAATTGACAATCTCTTAAGTTTCATTATTAAGAAATTCTTTTAAAAAAGTTCTATATTGTTCTTCTCTAGCCTTAAAAATTCCTGCGTTTTTGGACAGAAGGTATTTTATATCTTCCACTTAAAAAAAACAACCTGATGGATGAAACACAATAAAGCAATGACATGTAGCTATCCACTACAAAACATTTGGGTTACAGAATGGTAGATAAAGATGTTTTTGTATCAATCCATTAAACTGAAATAATATGTATGAATGGAGTAAACATTATATTCAAATGAAATAATTTGTATGAATGAAGTAAATACTATATTACAATGAAATAATTTTTATGAATAAGTAAAATCACCCTCGTAAAATGAAATAATTAGTATGAATGAAGTAGTAATCACCCTCGTTAAATGAAATAATTAGTATGAATGAAGTAATCACCCTCGTAAAATGAAATAATTTATATGAATATAGTAATCAACCTATTAAAATGAAATTATTTGCTTGAATGCAGTAATCACTCTATTAAATGAAACTATTTGTATGAATGAAGTCATCACCCCATGAAAATGAAATTTGTATGAATGACACTAGAAACACATTAAATGTGTTATAAAAAATTTTCTTTTCATAATAATTTCAAAAATAATTTTGTTGTTGTTGTTGCAGAGTTTAACGCCATTTTTCAGCACACGATATGGCGTCCAGTATAATTGGTGGAGGAAGAACCTTGGAAAACCCAGGGAAGAACCACCGACCCACGAGAAGCTACTGGCAAGCTTTCTCACGTCCTCACGTTAGCCGAGCCTGACAGAGGTGAGAAAGCAGTGATCCGGAACGGAGAGCTCTTTAGATCACTCGACCACTCGGGGCCCCGAAATGGTTTTGAATTAAACTGAAAGAACATACCTCCATAAGTAACAGAAATTTATTCAGATCCTTTATAGGCAATAAAAATCCTACAAAATATTTTGTGTGTTAAATTGTTTGTAAATTGTATGTAAACATGTGACACATGTCAATTTAAATATAAATGTGTGACACAGTTGTGGATTTGTGTGTATATATGACACAGGTGTGGATTTCTGTGTAAATGTCTGACACGTGGATTTGAATGTAATTCTGTAACAGAAGTCACGTGTTTTACCAAGAATAGGCATCATAGACAAAAAGGAATGACAGAAGACCGATAATCAGACCTTCCACCGTTTTCATTATCTTGACTACAACAAACGTTAAACGTTAGATTCTGCTCATCTACATTAGCATGTCATAAAAAGATTATAAACTGCTACTTAAATGTTCTAATGTGTTTATAGAACAAATAGATATACTTCTGATAAGCAGACATACAGAGAGACAGACAAAGATGGACAGAGCTCCAAGTCTATTTATTGATAGGAATTTTCATCCTTAGCTGTAAAGTCAATATGAGTTTTGATGCCAGCTATGAAGTCTATACGACAGTTTTCATTGTCATGATAAGAGGGCCATACTACAGTTTTCTTGCCAAGCTATGAGGTCTATAGGAGTTTACATGCCTAGAGATGAGGTCTAAAGGACAGTTTTCATGTCTAGCTTATAGTGTGGTCGATGGGACACTTTTCATACCCAGATCTGAGGTCAAAAGGACAGTTTTCATCTTTTAACTAGAATAAATTCACAAAAGTATTTAAGAAACATTTCCTTTTTGAAAATGGATAAACAAAATAAAATATTCTTGTTGAAGAAAGACTAATTTCTCATGATGGAGTATAAAATGAAATAAGACGAGGTTTCCTCCTATACGAGCATGACCCCCGCCCCTTTCGTTGTAGATCAGGAACAATAAAATATAATGAAGTGCATCATGTATAACTGTCCAATGAAAACTCCTATAAAAAATGGAACATCAAAGATACAAATTGAATAAGTTTTGAAATAAAATAAAATAAATTTCAAAAGTTTCAATAAATTTATTAAAATGATCATCATTTTATTATTACAATACTGATAAACATGTACAAAATATATTTATAGTAACTACATTAATGTCATAAATCAATGTCATAAATGTTAGCCTGTTTACAAAATATATTTATAGTAACTACATCAATTTTGTAAACATAGCTCGCGTACAAAAATTATTTATTGAAACATCAATATCCTAAACATAGTCCGTGTACAAAAAATATTTATAGTAACTACATCAATGTCATAAACATACAATTAGATAACTTCACATAATGCTAAGATGTTAATTCTGATTTCAAATCTATTCAAATATTTATCACTATTAAATTTTAAATTAATAACGGCTGTATAAAACAAAAATAACTGAATAAATTACCAAAAAATTTAAACTGTATTTATGTCATCTATTTAGGGAATCATTTTCCTGACTCAGAAACATGCATTAAAAAGGTATAATAACGTAACTGTCACATCACTGCACCCAAGATTCAGTGAGCTGGGGACAAAGTGTACCCCTGGTCCTGAAATCCGAGAGACACAACAGAATTCAATGGGGCAATTATTTGTTTACAATTAAAAGCAATAATAGAAACAACATGTCCAAGGGGCACAAAGGTCAACAGTGTTTTTCTTGTTTTTTTAAGGAGAATACGCCAGGGGTTTCCAGGGGTCAAAATCTGGAGGGGATAGGGTCAAAATTAGTTGATTCAATTATTCGTACCTCTTATAAAACAAAAGTATGAACATCTAATCAATCTTAAATATTTGAACTTTGTACTTACTGAAATGATATTAAAAGTGAGTGCAAGGTTTGTGTCTGCAAGGAATAATGAAGTATATCATTTATAATGCAAAATATCATTTATAATAATGGCTTATATCAATTATAATAATCCTAATAATAATAATAATAATAATAAACCACATTTTTCTTTATTGTCAGCAATCGTTATATGAATATTCATAATTTCAGAGTGTTTATCACAAAAGCAAGAAGATATATGCTTCTGTTATACATATTCACAGTTCATATACAAGTCAAAGTATCCAAGTTTTACCTTACCATTTTCAAATTACTCTGTACGACATCAACATTTAATTTAGCCTCAATTTAATTAAACTCAGTTCACGTGTCTCTAACAGAATCATTTCAATTTTACATGAAAGGCACCATGTAGGTAAAGTGGTTGAATCTGCACTTCTTAGCTACGCCTTCCTGTTCTCCCTGCTCTCCAATGACCTGCACCATTGTGGCACACTGAGGAAACGTCTTAACAAAATAACTTGGAACTTGTTTTCTGGTATTGTTAGTACGACTTCTCTTGTTTGCAAACCACGATTTCACTTGAGACAGAGTAATTCTACATTGCAAAGCACGTTTGTTTTTCTCCTCTTCTAATGGGTATGGGTTATCAAGATGGCTGTCAAACCAATTACTCATAATTCTCTGTGATTCCTCAGGAAGAACGCTGCAAATTTGTTCAAAACTGGATCAATCATCTTTCCCCACCTCTGAACGTTTTCTTTTCTTCCCTTTGCCCTTGCATTTAAATTTGATTGGATGATTGTCTTCAGTGATGGGTAGAGTGCTGAAAGGACTATGTTTGTTCACCATCCATTTCTTTACTTGCCTCTGTGTTACTCCTGTCATCTCTGCTAATTCTTTGACCTCTTCTTTGGCTGGATAGGCATCTTGCGGTTGGAGTTCACACATGGACAAAATGTTGACAGCATCACTACTTAAAACATTGTGGGTTTTTAAACATGGAAGATCTGAAGGAACATGAGAAGAAAGATTTGTATTTTCTTTGGAATGATTCATGCCAAAAGTAGAATCTATTGGTTTATCCAGATTAGAATTCTGTTGTGAACTGGATGAAGCCTGTAACTCTGGATGAAAACTTACAATAGGTGATCGAGTTTGTGACTGTGAATTGGATTGGACGTCGTTAGATTTTCCTGAACTTCCAGGTGCAATTCTTAAAAGAAAATCACTCTGGTCATTTGATGGAGATAATTCAACTGAAGGGTTATTGCTAAGTTCTGGTGTTGAGATTACTGTGCTTTTACACTGATTTTTCAGCAGAGAGAGCTTCAAGTCCAGAAATGCAGCCTGTGAAGAACCACACTGATTTGGCGTCGTCAGAGTGTCATTATTTATCAAACAAGATTTATCTGAGACTGTTCTACCTGGGGACAAATTTACCGTGCTATCTGGCTGAAAGAAATTTGTATTCTCTGCAAATTTTTCATCTTGATCTAAAGTACAAACAGTGTTATTTAGTTTCAGACCACATGACTGAGACACGCTGATCATCTGTGCACAGTTTTTGCTTATGTCCTTCACCTTATCATTATTTAAGATTGCTTCCACATCGACACCTAAGTCCTCAAAATCAGATTTAAATCCATAGTCAAATGAATCTTTCTTGCCAGCATCATCCAGACCTCCAAAAGTAAGCTGCTGCACTCCCTTATCAGGTTTTATTGCATTCGTTATGAGTGGCCTACCTTGACTACTTTCCTTTTGCATCATATAGGCTCTTGCAACAGACTTTTGCACTTCCTCAACTCTGCCAATAAGTTTGTCAAGTTGAGCTTCCACTTTCTGAACAAGCATAAGTCTTTCCTTATCATAATATGAATTAACAGCTGCGTTCAACACAGTGTTTCCCATATTTGAAACAAGAGCGTGGTATCTTCCCATTTCGATCTGTCCAACATTTGTACTGTATTCATTTTCCACTTTTAATCCATCAGCACTGACATATGGGTTAATCCGAACCTTCAATAATTTATCCTGAAGCTGCATGTGTCTCAAATAGACATTCTGACAGCTACTAATGGCACCAGCAGAAGAATCCATCGATGGCAACTGCATTAAATTCCAGCTTGTTGTGATCAAATTTGCAGGAACTTGAACTCCATAACATTCTTGGTTTAGTAACATTTGCAGATCTTGAAACATTGGGTTCCTCCGAAGGTTGCTCAGGTACCCTGAGCCATATGCCGTGGAGACACTGGGTGTTACAGGTGGAAACATGCCGTAGTTACTGTGTGGATTACTAGGTGGTGAAGTGATCATGGAGAGATCTGTGGCTTGTTGAAGTAGATCTGAAGCATGACGTGGGGGACTGGTCCTCCCTACAGATGAGCATGCTAACTGCCCAACAAAGGGATTAGCACAGGGCTGGGCTTGTTGCACAAGGCTGTATGCAGGGGAGACACTGGGTGTTACAGGTGAAAACATGTAGTTACCATATGGGTTACAAGGTGGAGAGGTCATCATGGAGACATCCACGGCTTGCTGAAGTATATCTGAAGTACCACTTGGGGGATAGGTCTTCCCTACAGGTGAGCATGCTAACTGCCCCAGCAGGGGATTAGCACAGGGTGGGGCTTGTCGCACTTGGCTGCACACAGGATTAGCCTGGACAAGGCTCTCAAAATGTCCATTATAAGGCATGTTATCCATATTTGTCCATCCACTTTGCCCACTGATATAGTAGCTTGGAAAATCCATCCTTCAGTCCTTTTTCACAGCAACTTTGTACAAACTTTGCATCAACTTTGTCTTTAAATTTTAGTTTTTATCTATTTATGGCACTGGCATAAAGTTTACTTCACACCGAGTCAAAATTTTCAGTTCAGTACAAATAAATCTGCTTAAAGTTCAATTGTGATAAGAACAGATACTGTTATGCTGAAAATAAATTCCAGCAGTAAGACTAACAAAATGCACAAGCAACAAATTCTAGATACTAACACTGTCTAAAGACTAGACATGACTATGCTAAAAAGAAATACCTATATATAGAAATAATGGCACTGAGAAAGTTATTAAAGTCTCAAACTTAAACAGTGACACTTGACAAAGGAATAATTTTCAACAAATTAAATCAAAGAAAATAAAACAAAATTGAAACAATGAAAACATTGGAGAAAATGGAGCTCCACAATCTCATGGAGTAATGTCATGTTTAAGTACAGATTATTTTCAAGTTATACTTTTCTTTCGAAACGATATTGTCCACTTAAGCAATATCAATTAAATAAACCAGATCAAAGTTCTCATTGTTGACACAATTTCGACATCAATGCATCAGTAACTTTCTAAGGCATGTAGCTGAAGATGTCAATTACTTGAATAACAGGAGATTAATAAAGTGTGTTAGGGTAAATAGGGGCTTTTTGTGAGCCATTAGTGGAATAAGCTCCGTGAAAGGGACTACTCAAACAGTTCCTGCTCAATGTCAGAGCTGAAAAGGATATTGCAAATTGTATTAAAATTAAAAAAATAAATGTGTTAACGACAAAATGTTCTTTGAAGTAATTAGTTGCATGATGTGTTCTTATTGAAAAAGGAAAAGCTATGAAATTCAGACTGAAATGATAAGGCATTTTCACATAAGAATAATGAATTTTTGTCAAAATCCATTAAAGACTCTATGAGATATTTAGACCTAAAAGTTTTTAAGAGAGGTAACCTCCCCAAACTCATGAATATTCATGAGATCTGACAGTGTAATAAAAGATGCTAAATATAATTTGAACATCTTCAGTGTTGTCAATTAAAGGAAGGCTTGAATTAATTTTCATGAAACATATTAATCTTTAAATCGGACATATTTTCATGTCATTGGATACTTTTGAGTCTGATATTTGAACATAAATTTATTCATATACGGAGATTTTACAGACTTCACCTCTTCTTTTTTTTGGGGGGGGGATTTTACATTTAAATTAGTTTTAATCTTTTCATGCCTTTTAAATTTAAACTGTTTATTACGATTTGGATATTTATGTTGAATGCTTTTACACCTTGACTTAATTTTGTAATATTTTCTAAAATTGTTGTACACCCTGACTTGATTTTGTAATATTTTTTAAATTAGTGTACACTTTGATTTAAATTTGTTATATTTTTAAAATTAATTCAACTTTATTTCCCCGTATGTAATGACATCAAAATCAGGATAAGGGATTTACTTCACCATGAGTTACCTCCTCATGAAATATTCAAAATGCAAATTTCCCAAATATTCAGAGTTGTATGCCTTCGATCAAAATATCACACACAATATTAATTTAAATTGACACTTGGTTGAATGTTATCAGAAAATATTTCAGAATTTTTCATTCCAAGACAATAATAATCATTCCAAGACAACAATAATAGTGTTTATTTGTAACATAGGCCACTGGCCCATGATACATATCCATACATCATGCGGTTCAAAAAGATGTTATAGTGAGTAACAAAAGAACATCGTATTTATATGAAAGTAATAATTATTGCTTTTTCGGATATAGGTGAGATACAAGTATATATTGCACAGCAATCAAACAAACGGATTTAAGGGTAACCATCAAACTTGTGTGGTACAGGATTTGTGATATTGATCTAAAGTCTTATGTAGCAGGAGTCGTTGATAAAACGGTTTCTCTAATCTTTGAGGCTTTTATAGTAAACATTGCTAAATTAGCCATCAGAAATTTACTAGTATCATTGTGTATAAGGGACCTAAATGTTTCTAAAGTTGGATTTTTATATACAAAGGTGGGTAAGCATTTTCTTCGTATTTCTCCATGTAGCGGACAAGCAGTAATAAAATGGAATTCATTTTCGATGTTAACATTACAAATTTAACACAATCTTTCCTCATTGCAGATACTTTCATATCTTCCGGTATTACCTCTGATTGGCAAATTCCCCACTTTAAGCATAGTGATTATATAACAAAGAACGCTATCCCCCGACAATTCTAGATATTTTTGACAAGTAAATTCTACTCCCAATGACCTATACAAGCGCATCTTTCCATTGACTTAATCTCATCCTGCAGCTTTTGCGAAAAATATCTTCACATCTCTCGCTGAACAATCTATGAAATATATTTTCATTATTACGCCCTGAGTACACCAAACATTGCCAAATCCAAATGTAAATAGAAATTTTTGAACATAGTTTGCCTAGCAATGACAATTCCCCCCCCCCCCAATCTTAACTGTAAATCGTAACATTGTTTAGGATATCTGTCTTTTGGCATTTTTAGAATTCTTAGTCAATATTTCAAAATACGTTTATATCTTATACACTGCATACTAATTCTTCCTTATTCGTTATATAAGAATGCATTTGGAATAGACTTAGATGTACCAAGGATATATGTACAAAATGACAAATGAGCTTTTACAATATCATTGGCATCATAAAACCCCAAAACCTCAGTTCCATAATTAAGTACGTGAGCTATATTCGCATCAAACAGACGAAGCAATCCAGTTACGGGTAATCTGAAAAATTTTTAAAGACTTTGTTTCAATATATGCACAGCCTTCAGCGCCTGGAAGGACAGAGATTTCTGGCACATATATAAATATGCATCCTAAATATTTATAATATGATTCAATCGTTACCGCTGAATGGCCATAGTACCACTTTTCGTAACTTCTGAGATATCCATCTCTGTGAAATACCACCACTCTTGTTTTTCCATATTCACCTTTAAATTCCACTTTAGGCAATATGTATGCAACCTATTGAGCATATTTTGCAACTGGTGAGCAGTGTCAGCAAAGACAATTAAATCGTCTGCATACAACAGTGAAAATAGTTCTAAGGTTTCTACAGACACTCCCCTGTTTCCTTCAGCTAAAATGGGTTTCAAATCATTCAAAAATAAAGAAAAGAGTAAAGGCGATAAAACACAGCCTTGGCGCACGCCCAAAGGGCAATTAAACACATCGGTAAGAAGATTATTGGACTTAGTACATGCTTTTACATCAATATAAACTGTCTTAATGATTCTTAACATTTTTCTTCTAATATTTCACTATCTTTTGTTACAGTAAACGTCTCTCTATCCTATCAAAGGCTTTTTCATAGTCAATAATTACTGCATAGAATCTACCCCTACGTTTTCTTCAATATTTACAAATTAATGTATATAATATAAATATTTTATCTGTTGTGGAATACATCGCTCTAAATCCTGCTTGCTCTTCGCCCAGTAATTCATTTTCCTCCACCCATTCATTTATTCTTTATTTAAAATCGATGTCAACTAATGTCTCTTTATTTGGATTCTGAAACTCCTGGTTGACAAGTAAAGTCTTTCCGAATTAAATCTAAAATCTAAAACGGCCCAAATGACATCCACATCCAAAATGGCCCGAACAAAGCAGACTTAGGAGATAAAGCGAGAGCACGAAGTGTAAGTTTTAACATTACTTACCGGTATTTTGTGCATTTTTTGTTTTTCTGTTTTTTTTTTCTTCTCATTTTCATTTATTTTTTCCTTCATTTATATTATTTTTTCTGGGATTGTATGTTTGTATTTGTTCTTTGCCTTCAATCAAAGTAGTGAAAATCACATGAAGGCTATCTGCAATTTGACTACAACATATATTTGTGTGAGACCTACTTTGTGATATACAGTAGTGTGAGATCCTTGAATTGTCATTTTCAGAATACAGTGAACTCTATTCACACAAACTGATACTCAATATGGCTCAAGCCCAAGTAGAGGGTTATAAATGGATTAAACCAACAGGGACAAAGCTAAATGTTTACTTTCAAACCAGAGTTGAAGAAATTGGAGATAACCAAAAGCTTTTAGCTTTTCATCCACAAGGATGTCAGACACTTGATTTTGGAGAAGTGCAAAATTGCCGCCGCCAGGCCGAAATTCTTACGGCAATGAAAGTGCAAGGGATTAGTATAGAGAGTATAGATGGGATACAGAATGGGGAAAAGAACAGATTTATTATTTTTCCAAAAGATCCCCAAACATCAGTTCTAAATCAGAAATTTATAGAGATCAAGGGGATTAAAGCAAGGATTGAGAAAACTCCACCAATGGTTCGAGAGGTAAAAAGGTCACTGACCTTTTTGTGTCCGGCCTCCTCTCGAAATGGACAACCAGGAGATAATAAACAAGATTGAAAACAAGCTTAAAACAGAAGTAAGAGCACATAGGATGGCAACAGTTTGGGGGCTTCAAGGGGGTAAGACAGGAGTAAGGATCTTGACAATTAGCAAAGAGGATGCAAAGAGAATACCGTCACATTTTTATGTGATGGAATTTCTCCTAAGAACGTGGTATAGAGGATGCGAACTTGACAGAGCATGCCCGCGGTGCAAAAACATTGGGCACGCTCTCAAAGATTGCCAAAACCAGGCTGAAAAAACATCATATGCAAGCAAAGCCGCGAACCATTCAGTAAATCTGAATGAAGCGGAAACAGGGGACATGCAGACAATAATAGCTAAACTTATTGGTCAAGTTAGAAATGAAGGTGCAACCGGAGATAGCATACAAAATGAAACAAATGAGACACAACTCACAAATGGGACCAAACAAGATGTAGGAAACACCAATGAGAAAGCACAAACAGTCAGTTCACATAATAGAGAGAAACCTATTCTGGATAAAACAGAATTATCACAAGAGAATTCTATGAATAGTATGGGATGGGAAAAATTCCTGAGTCCCAATAGAACAGGGAAGATGTTAACCCCCATTAGGAAGGAGAACTTTCTTGAGGGGAGTACTCTAGTGGAGGAAAATGAGGGCTACCCAGAGGAAGAAATAACAAGAGCAGAAAGTGGCAAGGTGGACCTAATTGGGATCCAACCTTTGACCTCGACACTAGTGCCATAACTGAGAAAAAAGAGAAAGATAATTAACTCCCTATCCATATCCTCGTCAGGCAGTGATACACTGCCTGAAGATAAAGCTACAGCAACTCCGTTAGATAAAGAGAAAACAAAAATTAAAAAAAAGAAAGAAGAAAAGACCACCAATGACACAAACGGACAGATGAGCGATCCGGAAAAGGACATGGACGAAACCTGCGACAATGGCAAGGACGTAGACACGGAACAAATGACGGAAACTGAAACTGAAACAATAGAGACAAATGACCAAGGAAATGAGACTGACGAGACAATGGGAAAAGAGACAGAAGAGACATCTAATATAGAAAATGATGGGGTGGGGTGGGGTGTGATGCCCCCCAGAAAACTAAAACATAGATAAGAGAATAAATATATAAGTCTGACTATCCAATATAATAATAAAAACATTAGAGTAACAAGAATGTGGCAACCTGGTGGGAAAATGGAAATGGAAGGAAAGAACTTCCGAATAGCGTCTGTAAATACAAAGGGAATGGATAAAGAAAAAGCAAAAAATTAGTTCAAGAAACAAATTATAATATGATATTATTGCAAGAAACGCACAACTGCTTAACAAAAGAAATAATTTCATTCATAGAGGATAAATTAAATGCAATAGTGATTCTAAACAACTATAAACGAGAGGACACAATGGGGTGGGGGAGTAGCTATAATAATTAAAAACAGGAAAGATTCAAATTGGGAGAGAATAAACGAAGGAGATTTTCTCGCGGGGAGGGTGCTACATATAGCGATGGATAAAACTCATATTCTAAATGTTTACTTCCCGGTCAACAAATATAAAAAGCAACAATTTATAGAAAACTTGTATAAGTATTTAAGCGACTATTCAATAGAAAATGTAATAATAGGGAGGGGGGATTTTAACTGGGTGGGTGAAAGTGTAGACAGAACAGGAAAGTTAACATCAAATGATTTAATATTCAAACGAGAAATGGAAAACCTTTTAAATAAACACTGCTTAGTAGATATATATAGGAGACTTAACATTTTAAAGACCGAATTTACGTATGAATATAAAGACGGACAAGCAAGTAGACTGGACAGATTTTATGGTACCAATTTTGATAAAGGAAGGTACATAAGCGCGGAAATAACGGAGGTCAAAATTTCAGATCATAAACTTATAAATATAGAAATAGTTACAAACAATAGAGTAAAATGGGGAAAGGGGGTATGGAAATTAAATAACAAACTTCTAGAGGAAGATGAACTAATAGAGATAATGAAGAAAGAAATTAAGAAATTTGAACAAAAAGCTAAGAAGGATATAATAGTAGAGTGGGATATTTTATAAAGCAAATTTAAGGAAAAAGCAATATAATTTTCAAGAATAAGAAGAGAACTACAAAAAATGGAAAAATAAGAGATTAAAAAACAAATGGGGAAAGCAAATACGGAAGAAAAGGACAAAACCAAAAAGAAAGACTATGGAAATTTTAGAAGAAGAAAATACAGGAAGGGAAATAAGGGCGGGAAAATTTACCAGTATATACAAAAAAAAGCACAAAGCTTATATATGAGAGATGAACTAAGAAAGGGGGGGGGGGACATATTGAGCAACTAAGGGACAAAAAGAATACACTGATAACAGGGCAAAAAAAGATAATGGATTATATTAGGAACTATTATACGGAATTATATACCTCGCATAAAATTGACCCAAATATCATAAACAATTATTTAGGGGGAACAACTTGTGAGAAAATATCATCAGAACATATAGACATATGTGATGCATTTATCTCCATGGAAGAAATTCAAAATACAATAAAACAACAAACGAAAGGGAGAACGCCAGGGAGAGATGGACTCACTACGGAATTCTGTCAGAAATTCCAAAGTGAGTTATCGCCGATTCTTGAATATGTATATAATAACATTCTATTAAGAAATGAAACAATGTCCAAATCTATGAGGGAAGGGGTAATTACTCTAATATACAAAGGGAAGGGAGATAGGGACGATTTAAAAAATTGGAGGCCCATCTCCCTCCTAAATACAGAGTATAAAATTTTAAGTAGGATATTAGCTAATAGAGTTAAAAAGGGCATGGGAAAAATAATTAACGTAAACCAAACGTGTGGGACAAAAGGAAGGGATATCCAAAATAATATATTAAACATAAGGACAGTGATTGACTACTTACAGGAAACAGGGCAGAAAGGCGCTATGCTGCTTTTCGATCAAGAGAAGGAATTTGATAGATTAGAACACAACTACGTACAAAAATTTCTGGAAAAATTTGGTTTTGGGATTTATTTCCGGAGGTGGACTGAGATCCTGTATAATAAAATAACTGCAAAAGTACAGGTAAATGGGACGACAACGGAAAAATTTGAAATACATAGATCAGTGAGGCAGGGTTTCCCACTATCAATGCTATTATATGTAATAGCAATCGAAATCCTGAGTATTAAGATAAGAACCAATGAGAAAATCGAGGGAATAAAAATCCCCAACTTGAAAGATGAATTTAAAATGCTCCAGCATGCTGATCATTGCACCAACTTCATAAAAGACCCAAATTCCTTGAGACACCTTGAAAAGGAATACGAATCCTTCGGAAAAGCTTCTGGGTCAAAAATAAATCACTACAAAACCGAAATATTAAAAATAGGGAACTGGAGGAGGAATCACCCTGGACTATACCTCTCCCCACCCCCCATCAAGTTAAATATAGAGCGAAAGCATTAAGAATCTACTAGGGGAAAAAAGAGGTAGAAGAAAACTATAAAAATATGATAAGAAAAATAAATGAAAATATTGAAATCTGGGCACCAACGCCAATATGCATAATGGAGCGTGCATAAGTCGCAAAGACATACTTTTATTCGAACATGAATTATATTTTAAAATCAACTGATATAGATAATAAAATATTGGATAAATTAGACAATGAAATCATTAATTACATCTGGGGACATAAGACCCATTATTTAAAGAAAGAAACTCTGTATAGAGCAAACAAGAGGGGAGGGTTAGCACTACCGAGCCCTATTATTATGAAATGTGCAAATATAATAAATCGGGTGAAAATGATTAACGCTGAACCTAAAACACCGTGGGATGCATTATATGTATATTGGTTTGGCTTCACCATTAGGAACAGGGAAGACATATACAAAAACAATTCATTAAGTAAATAATTAGAAGTGCCAAGAAAATTTAGGAGTATTAAGGAACTATTAGTCAAACATAGGGATTAAAAAGAATTATGGGGAGTTAATAAATATAAGACTTACGAATGGATAAGAGAGGACATTACGAAAAATATTAGAAATAAAGTTGACCAAGAAAATTGGGGTATAAATTGGGACAGAGTTTGGGGGTATTGGACTACTATTAAGTCCTTAAAAATTCAAAGTATAATTTTTAAATATCTACGTAATACATGATTAACTGGTGAAACAGCCCTAAAAGGGCGCATGATTAAAACACTACCTAAAAGTCCCATGTGCAAGTAGGCTTACTATACAAAATGCCATGTTAAAGTACAATCTGAAAAAAGAAAAGCCGATAGAATTGGGGTGATTACGGAGATCTCCAAAAAAGAGAGGTATCGAAGGAACAATTTACTCTTTTTAGACGGGAATTTGACAAAAAACTAGTAATGAAGATGATTGAATATACTATTCAAACAATTATGGCCTGTGGACAGGTGATCGTAATTAAAAAGTAAGCTGATGCGCAGTAGAACAAGACTGGGGGGGGGGAGAGATGGGAGAGGGCTTCGGTTTGCAGCCCAAGTAGAGCCCTGGCCTCATCTTTCACCTCAGGAAAATAATCAATAAATTCAAATTGTAACACTTCTTAGTTTCCTTTGGTACTTCAAATATTATCCCCCAACAACTAACCAACATCACAAATAAAGGAAACCCGTTTGTTATACTAATACCTAATGAACTATCTAAATTTCTCTCTCTCTCCTTTAGGAACTTAAAGAGGGAACAGGGAACCTACATATGGAAGAAGTAAGGGACACAGACGTTGCAGGGCTAAGTCTCAAGGCGCTACGCGAAGTGGACAGGCATGCAAAAGAGCCCCAGAACATTCCATATGTGGAAAATGGACAAACAATACACCAACACCGGGAAATAGGACTGAGTAAATAAAATGGGGACCCTAACTAATGATTAGGGACTAACACAATAGTTTTTATCTTTTTTGGATTTTAGGCCTTTAGGACCCTTTTTGCACGGAAATGACATCTACAATAGATATGGCCGTTTAACTGGTCATACTGTCGTGTATGTCTGAATATAACGCTCAGGCCAAGAGACAGGGCTGTGCCCACAAATTAAGAGATGCATGGTGAATGAAAACAAAAGAAATGCGGCTTCTTAAATAGGGCAGAGCCTGCTCACTCATAGATTGGGCCGAGAAAAAAAAAATAAGAAACGTTTCACGATACACATACAAAAAGAACACTAGGTTTTTATTTTAATTTTTGTCAATGCAACCGTTTCTCATTTAGAAATACAAAACAAAATTAAGAAATTCTATTAAGTATCATTTCCAAAATTAATTAAAAAAATAAAAAAGAACAACAAAAAAAAAAAGAGAAAAAAATTTTTAAAGAAAAAAAAAAGAAAAACAAAATTTTCTTTTTTTTTCTAAATAAATAATATAACTTAGGCAACCTGGGGAGAAAAATTTGATTTATTGCTGTCCTTACATATATATCTATAGCAAGCACACAATATGGCAAATACACATATATCATACACAGGACGTAGGGGACCCTTAGCAAAGGTCACGAGAAAAAAAAAGAGGGGGAAGGATTCCGACTAGGAGATTGAATCCTACATTGGATGAATAACCCTTCAGATACAGTAAATTTTTTATCAAAATTCTGTTTTTATAAATAAAAACAATACAACACACTTTAGGGGGTAACAGAAACACATAAAACACTTTTCATTTTTTTGGATAAGTGGAGGGGGGGCGTCTGTCTGGTGCCCCCCCCCAAAAAAAAAAATTATTTGAAGCATTCATTTGCATCCCCTTTCTTCAAAATTGATATGATGATAGCTGTTGACCAATATTCTGGATAATATCCAACATCGAATAGTTTATGAAATAATATTGATAATTTTGGTGCTATTATGTTGCTCGTACATATAAAGAAGTTACTGGATAAAGGATATCTTCCCCCAGCTTTGTTATGTTTCAGTTTACTCAGTGCTCTCCTTCATTGATTGTTCTATATAAATTCTCGTGAATTACTTGAATGTTTTCAGTTTCCTGTATCTGATCAACAGAAACTGGAAACATTTAATAATTCCGAAAAATATTCATACCAAATTGCATACGTGATACTGTTTTGCATACCAGTACTTGGGTTCTTTACAAGGCGCCAGAAAAGTTATGTATCTTTAGAGTATAATGCAGATAAAAGGCTATTTTTGGGGTTTCAATTCATATTGCTTTTGCTTGCTTCTTGTAGGAGATTTATATATATTTCTATAAACTTTCTAATCTTCAAGTGATTCACTTGTACGTTTTAATCTAAACTGTTTTAGATATCTTATGGCTTTGCATTTGGCGTTTGTGCAGTCTGTATCAAACCAAGGCTGATATTTAACAATTATTCTTGGAGATGTCACAGCTAGAATTTGCTTTCTATCGACTGTTTTCATTGTGCTTGCTGCATCATGGTAATATCAGTAATCGTTTCGACGCGTTCATTAAGTTTGTTATTGTTTATATCATTTAAAATCCTGTCCATATCTAGCGATAATAGACCTTTGCAATATTGGATAAAAGAGAGACCTTCTTCTTTGTTTCTTATATATTTGTTTATTTCGTTACCTCCAGAGACACATGTAGCATTTAGCTCTAGTTTACCTATGTAGACAAGTGAAAACACGTACGTCGGCTATATATATGCCGCATATACATTTTCTTCTGAATGAATAGAGTATTCAGGTGACAAATAGACAAAACCAAAGATTAAGTTCCCCTTCAGTATGCTAGCCTTAAACGAAACAACTAGCCAAATAATATTTTTTGAGGCAATTTTTTTCTCTAGATATATAAAAATACTTGAAGAGGGGGTCACGAACAAAAACCGAGATCCCCCGCCCCCAACCGAATTTCTTTTAGCAGATTGTGATTTAATTCTTACGCTATCAAAGTTTTTGTAACCGTTAATATTAAACTGATGGATAGTTTCTGCCCATGTTTCACCAAAGCCTTGTATATCACATTGTTCAACATAATTAATAAAATCTGACCTCTCTTCTCCAGAAAGTTTATCACTTAAACCAGATATATTCCATACCAAACAACCTAGCACAGAAGTAGAACCTTTTTCCTCATAGACATTTTGTAGGCATCTTCCAGAGTCCTATCTGTTGTCTACAAGACCAGCATTCTTTCTAACCTCATCAAATACATACGTGTAACCGTCTATTATCAGCTTGTTATATTTGTAGAAAGCTTTTTCCCCTGGTTCAATGGCTTTTCTCAGTGTCGGGTAGAGACTGGCACGAGCCTTTCTCACTCTAGATGGAAAATCTTCAGCTACACGTACGTTAACTAGTCTGCCAGGAGCGGCTGTATCTTCATTCTCAGACGTGGTCCTCGTGACTGCTTCACGGGCTTCATTCCTTGTTTCTCGATAGCGTCTCAGCGCTTTTCTTTGACTTTATATTTTGAAAATTTTGACAATTACGGGTCTTGGGTTTTCTTTTGATCTCAGCCGATGGGCTCTTTCAACGTCTATTTTCTCTGAATCTAAAACAAGTACATCACTCAAGATTTTATTCGTTCGCCTGCAATTGTGTTTCCAATTCAGTAACTTTCTCCGTCACGTTTTCAATCTTCTTGCATAGGACCATATTCTGATTAGCAAGCAATTCATATTCATCTAGGGAACATTCAATAGATATAAATCGTTCATTAAGTTTTCTTACTTCATTTCGTATCTCTAGAATTAAATTTCTCAAGCTTCAATCAATTTTTTCTGCAAACTCTATAAAGGTACCATCATGCATATCTTCCCTTTCCCTTTCCGTCATACTGTTTGCTGAGGCCCCGGGAGTTCTGCTGCGTTAGTACAGAAAGACCTGCCCGAATTGGACTTGTTAGATTGGGTTCAGAGTTACCCATCGACGTAAATAATGTGTTTTGCGAGTTTGCAACCCGTTCCTCGGTAAGATGATGTGGTCTGGTATTATTGAGAGGACGTATATGTCGTTTCTGACCCTTGTGGATGTATTCTGCCTCCTTCACCGGTTTTTTTTGGGGGGGCCTCCCTAGGTCCAGGACCTGGATTAGTCTCCACTCCATGCACAAACAACAAGAAAAACAATACACATTTCACTTCCAGAGATCAACCATTGAGTTCCATTTTTGTGATTGATGTAGATTTCGGAGATTTGTTTGGCTGGATGAAACATCCAATCCTGCACCTACAATGCTCCAAACCAATACCGATTTTGAAAATTAACAGATGGCGAACAGTATACTTCAGTTACGTGTGTGTGACCCGAAGCCGCTTCTGCACGGTTTGTACATGTATATGACCTTCTTTGTTCACGCTTTCATTCCAAATAGAGTCACTTCTTCAAACATTCATCTTATTGTCTATGCATATTTGATATGATAAAGTTGTTATTATCACACCAACGAAAACTCACCAATGTGTAATCTGTAAAAATATCCTAAACTTTGGGAATTCTTGTGAGCACAATTATCGTGACTGTCACCTCGTGTGTAACGGAAGTAGAATCCAATAATAATAATAATAATAATAATGATAATAAATCTTCATTCTAGTAACAGACAACACTGACCCAATTTAGATTTATGTATGACGGGTTCGAATCCCGGCCGAGTCATACCAAAGACTTGCAAAAATGTTACTAGCAGCTGCCTCACTTGGCGCTCAGCATTAAGAGGTTAGTGCTAGGACTGGTTGGCCTGGTTTCAGGATAATGTGACTAGGTGGGACGTGATGCTACATGTCTGCGGCATGATGGTCCAGTGCTAGACATCAGTATAAACTGTCACACTGCAGACATTGTAGCGATATGACTGAAAAATTGTTAAAGCTACGTTAAAAATCCAAATCACACACACACACACACACACACACACACACACACACACACACACACACACAGATGTTTGAAAAATATGGTACGACCGCAAAACAGGACTACCATAATCTAACTTTAATAGATTTCTCTACAGAAAGACAAGTATATGTAATCAGTAAAAGTTATTAATTAATCGTCTGTTTAAAGGTATTAATCTTAAATGAATTATGCAATACAGTAAAGCAAGGATGTACAACTCACATATTTGAATGTGTTCATCTTAAATGTATTATGAATTACAGTAAAGCAAGGGTGTATAACTCACATATTTCAATGTGTTCATCTTAAATGTATTATGAATTACAGTAAAGCAAGGGTGTATAACTCAGATATTTAATGTTTTATGAATTACAGTAGAACTGGGGTGTATATCTCTAATATTTATAAACCTTGACTTGAACTAACTGAGTCACGCTGCAAAAGTTTTGTGTCTATAATAAAAGCATACATAGACATGTGCAAAACAGGGCACAGGCTACAATATGTGTCATGGTAGTAAATGTTCTAAGGTAAATAAGTATTCTCAAAGTTTATAAATGGAACATTCAAACTCACAGTGCAATTCATCGTCTAGATCAGTCAAGGGCAGTCTTTCAGCCTAGGCGTATCTTTCAACCTACAGCTGTGCCTACATTTACCAATATAGTGAAGTCAAGGGCAGTCTTTCAACCTGCCTACATTTACTATCATAGTGAAGTAAAGGGCAGTCTTTCAGCCTGCCTACATTTATCATTATAGCGAAGTCAAGGGCAGTCTTTTAACATAGGGATATATTTCAATCTGCTTTACCATTACAGTGAAGTCAAGGGCAGTCTTTCAGTATAAGGATATAATTCAACCTACCTACATTTATCATTATAGTGAACTTTATTTTTCTGAACATATATAGTAATTGAACACTGTACGAAGGTTTTATGTAGTAATGACCCAAAGATAACTATGTTTGCCCCAAGTCAGCTGCAGTCATCTATGATGAAGGCTTCATTTACCATTATAGGGATCATTCTACTGACAATTCAAGTAGTTTCTGATCTTATAATACAATTTTAATCAATCCAATGAATCTAAATCTCATTTTCTTCTTGTATAAAAATATTTTCATGTTTAAATATAATTATTAAAAAGGTTGGCATCATCCACCCCATAATTTCCCACTGCATATGAAATATACAGATTTTTAACTTCATTTACCCAACATTAACGATCAATGCCCCAAGGCAACTGTAGATTAAAGTTCATTTTGGGAATCTATCACCAGTCACCATTAGTAATGTGAAGCAGGGCTTCAGAATTCTACTCTAACTTACTACTTGCACTGGTATTCTACCTAATTTGATGCAGACATAAAACATCCAGTGTATATTTCATTATACCAATAACTGATTTAAAAAATCCTGGGTGCACAGCTTCTGTGTCATTTGCTTTGTAGAAACCTGTAAGTTCTGACCCATTATTCAAGATTGGCACTATTTAGAACTGAGTTAAGGTTGACAGCTGGAATGTGACATGCAACCAAGATATTTATAATAAAACAGTGTCCCTATCAGAGAATGATTTAAATGCCTATTATATGTCCAATCAAATATCCCTCAATTTAAAAACCTCCACGATTTCAGTCTTCTTCACGTTTATCTTTAGTTTCATGATATTGCAGTTTTCTTTTAATTTATTCAGAACTCAAGCTGAATAGCAGATTTGGCAAAGGCCACCAAGTCATCTGCATACCACGGTGCGAATAAGTTTGTAAATTCGAACGTTATCCAGCTATGTTGGTCATTTAATAACAATGAAAATAAAATAGTTGATAAAACACAACCTTGCCTTACTCCAAATAGACAATTACCATATATACTCTCATATAAGCCAACCATTTTAGGAAAAAATAAAAGCCTGGAAAGAGGGGGGACTTGGTTTATCAGCAGGCCAAGGTCCAAACTTGAAAAATTTTAATTTGTTTTGTCTACTACAGTATATGGCAGTAAATCCTGTGACCCCCCAAAAAAGAATATTTTTTTTCATGTCCCATAGCTTACATGGAAGTAAAAAAATATTTTCAGTGTCCCAGCATTTATAGACAAGACAAATATAAAGAAAAAATTGGCAAGATTGACACAGGTCACAGCTCTTTCAATAACCACTCAATAAACTATTATTGCTTTAGTTACTAATTTGCATGTGAACAGTTTCTGATTTCTCCAACATGAAATTAAATAAAGGTAAATTAAGACTTCATAATTCACGAGCTGGTTCGAGTTTACCCGAGAGACCAAATTGTACTATAATGTATAGTACTTACAAGTTACACATTTCAAATCATGCTTACCATCACTTAACTCCTTCTATATTCCCAAAAATATTAGATGCAGATTTTGTTTCATTCATTGTTTCTACGAAATCACATTCTTCCAGATCACATTTCAGCTAGATATACATAGCTGTTTCATTTCCATTGATCCGCTTGCTCACAACAAGCAATCCTATAAACTGAGACAATCTTTAAGAAAAGGTGCACATTTAATTGTACAAGGCATATTACCAGAATAAGTCCATATAACTGTTATATGTTTATGAAAAAATGATGATACTAAAGGCTAAAATTCTGAATAAAGATCGACTAATATTATCATCCATCTAATTTAGTTTTCTGTTTTGGCTGAACAGCCTCATAATTTTCCACACATTATTTCAGCATCTCCTTTGTTAATAATTGGTGGATTTGTCTTTTGTTCTCCGACAGCAATCCATTCCGGTAAATGTTAAACACTGAAACTTGGGTTTAGAGGGATCCTTTCTCTGTTGGCTATACCAGTACTTTGATGTGCCCTTTACTCCATAATATTAGCACAATTACCATAGCTGTATAAACAGGGTTTAAGCTCGTTTACGTCAAAGCAAACCTTTTGGTAATGCTATACAGTTTCGCATTTTGAATAGGGTTACATTTTTAAAGCAAAAGAATTTCTCCCGTTTTCCTCACAGGTTATATTGGCTTTTTTGCAAAAAGACCTTGTATATTTTAGGTCTTGTTCAAAGAACTTTTCATTCCTTTCATTTTGGTGTATGATTGATGGGTGTAATTTGGCTTATAGAATATATAGCTTGGTGTTATTTTAGATGTGCATTGATAAAAGAAACTGCTAACTTTGCTTTGTCATTTTCGTTTTCTGGGCTTAAGAGGTACATTGTATAAAAAGAGCAGACACCTGTTCTTACATTTTATGTATTTGGTAATTCATTCATTGCACTTTTTAGGAGCTGATATTGTCAAGTCTGGCAAAATTCATGTCCCTATTTTAATAACTAATAAAGATAGTGCACTTTAGACTGATTCAGGCTAATATTTTGAGCACAAGGGAGCAGTCGTTTTAGTCAGCCACAGTACATGCAAGTATAGAGGTATGCCAACATTCTCTCCACTGTGCATGTTGCAAATGGAAACAACTTCATCTTACACCTGTCATTTTCTCAGAAGTTCATATCTGTAGAATACCTCCTAAATGATTGGATTCCATGAGGCATACTGTTTGAACCACTAAGGAAAAGCTTCAGCTGGAGAACAATAAGTACACAGGTCGACAAATAACTAAGGCAAAGGGAGATAACCGGTAGGAATATCTTCCCTTCTGTCTAGCCAAATAGATATGGCAAGGGAGATAATCTGAAGAAATTTTCACTTTTGTCTCTCCAAATAGATGTGGCAAGAGAGATAATCTGTAGGAATTTCTTCACTTTAGTCTAACGAAATAGCTGTAGAAAAAGGGGATAATCCACCCATGTCTTACTTTCCTTATTTCATGCTGGAGGAGGGGGAAGAGGGTTCTACAATTTTAACCATACCTTACTTTCCTTCGTCATGCTGAGGAGAAGAATTACGGGTCTAAAATTCCTCCTTTATGCTGGGGGAGGGGAAGAGGAGTCTAAAAGTTATCACCTACACCTTACTTTCCATCTTGATGCTGGGGGAGGGGGCAATGGGTCTAAAATATTACCCATACATTCCTTTCTTCATTACGATAGGGGAGGGAGAACAGTTGTCTAAAAGGTCCTCCTTTATCCTCTGGATGGTGGAAGAGGAGTCTAAAAGTTTGTACTAGAACCTTACTTTCCTTCTTTATGTTGGGAGAGATGGAAGAATGATATAAAGATTTTTCACATATGTTACTTTTCTTCTTTTTGCTGAGGAAGGGAGAAGAAAGGTGTAAATTTTCTTCATGCATACTGGAGTCTTAAAGTTATTGTTCATTCTTTGCTCTTCTTCTTTATGCTGGGGGAGGGTGAAAAGGGGTCTAAGCTATTACCTGTACTTTACTTTCTTTCATTATTCTGGAAAACGGGGGGAAAGTGTTAAAAAATACTCCTTTATTCTGGGGAAGGGAAAGAGGGGTCTAACAAATGTTCACACACTTTACTTTCCTTTCGTATACTTGGGGAGGGGAAATAGAGATCTAAAAGTTCCTTCATTATGCTCGGGGAGGGAGAAAAGAGGTTTGCTAAGTTCCTTCTTAATGCTGGGGGAGGTGAGAGATGGGTCTAAAATGTATAACCTTCCGTCTTAATCCTGGGGAAGTGGGAATAATTTACTATGATTCTTTATGGGGGGGGGGGTAAAGAAGAGGCGTCTGAAAGTTTGTACTCATACCTTAATTCCTTCCTTAACCTGGGGAGGGAGAAAATGGGTCAAACAGTTTATCAAAATTGCATTTGCTTTGATTTGCCATGATTTTGTATTTATTTTCAACATTTATGTTTCAAACTTTAACGTCTAATATAATCCACTAAGATTTTCTTTGACAACTTCTCAGAACAAGACTAGACGAATCAAAGTTTACTAATTGGGACAAATTTAAGAACTTAGTTCTCCATCTTTTTGACATTCAACATTATTTAATAAGATACAGTTTAATAAATTAATGCTATCAAGTTTAATTTCTGCTTGTGTTCTGTGAAGTTATAGACAAATGCACACACATACACACATATATACACACATACACACTACACACACACACACAAAACATACACACATATAGGAAACACGGTACTAATACAGTTCCCATAGTAAACCTATGCAAACACCTTGAGATTAAAAATTCAATAACTTAAAATTTCTGAGTGCTCATGATCAAACCTATATTTATCAGTATAGAGAAAACCTGGATGTCAGCTTCTGTTTAGAAGAAAGGATATGAGCCGCGACATTTTCTGGACCTGCATGTATTTGAAACATGTGCTTTCAATTACGCACCAAAGAGTCAGGTGCTAATTTTAGTAATGAGTGTTCCAAACTCAAGCCTGTTAAAGGACTGAAATTACATCAATAAAACAATGTCTGTATTTTTTTCCACTTAAGCTCTCAAAATATTCTTATTCCTAAACAATAACTTACATTATTAACCAATCCTTTCCAGCCAAACCCATATATACTCTATTTTATTTTCATCCATTTCCAGGCTGGTTCCCATTTTTCCGTACCATTAGTACCGTGTGTCCTACACAGAGAGAGAGAGAGAGAGAGAGAGAGAGAGAGAGAGAGAGAGAGAGTTAAGCTAGCGATTTGAAAAGTTGCATCTATTTCGATACATAACAAACCCGTTTTCTCTTTTGCAATGCTTACCCATGCATGCTGTTACTGATTCGGCCTAGTATACATGGAGTCAACAAGCTGTTTCTTTTACTATTCATGTTACAGTTGGAATACTGACATGAAAATGGCAAATATCTCGCGATAGTACTCTCTGTGATTATTTAAAATGACAGTATTTGAAACTAGTATTTATCGTTTGAAATAGATGATTCTTTTCAAGTCAGTATTTCTTAACTGTGACATAATACAAAAACACGGTTGACACCTAGCTGAAGGACACATATTTTGTTTCAATGAACTAATTAAGTTAATTCTAGTGACATGCTGTGTCTACAAAGTGCCGCAACATGTTTGACATATAAAATCCATTTGGCCGCATGGGAGAACGGGCAGTTGATTTTCACCAGTTGAGATCAGTTGTCAAATACATAACAATCTTTTTCTTTTCTTCAAACCTTCGGCCTTTGACAACGTTGTTGCAGTAGGTGTTATTCCATATTTGAAAGTTGATTACATTACTGACTCTACTCGAACACTACCACAACCGAATCTTCTCATGTTAATTTAGCTACTACTAGCGACGTACACAATCTGCAACTAACTAGAGGCACTACCACACGCCCACATACCCCTCCTCCTGGCATTACTACTACTACTACTACTACGACTACTACTACTAGTCACGAATGTAATGGTATCTATAAGGTATATCCTACCAGGGCCGTAGAGAGCGATAATGGGCCCTGGGGTAAGAAACACCAGGGCTTATCCTAGTTCTTGTTCAAGCAAAATATTTCTTTTATAAAATTAAAATGTGCTGTTCGGTCCGGGCCCCCTTACGGGCCCAAGCCCCGGGGATATATCCCCGGTTGCCCTTCCCTCTTCCCCATCTTGTCGGCCCTGTATCTTATTCCTGCCTCCCTAGTCTGTTTAACGTTAAAAGAGCCAGTTAACAGTTAATGTCTAGAGCTCTCACAGATATCATATTACCGAAACATATATTGGAGTGCAGCTTAACAAGTTGGGGGTGGGAGGTGGCTTAGTAGCCGGTTTCATCATGTAAACACCTAATAAAATCTTTAGTTATTAAACTCTATAGTCTTTAAAACGGACTTATAGAAATCATTACATGGTGTCAGAAGTTTAAAAAGCTTAACACTAAAGAGAATGATAATAGGATGGAACAGATCCCATCACCAAAAACTTTAGTATTAGAAGATAATGTTGCTGAAAACTGGAGACGATGGTTACAACAATATAAATTGTATATGTGTGCTACTGAAAAAAGACCATAAAAGTGAAAAACTGCAGTGTGCTACATTTCTTGCATTAGCTGGAGAAGAAGCAGTGCAACTATTCAATGCATTTTCCTTTACAGAGGAGGAGGAAAACAAAAGTGAGCATCTGATACAGAAATTTGATGCTATTGTTCCCCTAGGAAATATAAGACCTATGAGAGGCATGTTTTCAAAAGCAGATTCCAAAAATCTGAAGAAAGCTTTGATCAGTTTCTGACAAATTTAAGAATCTGAGTTGTCAAGTACATAATAGTCTTTGTTGTCAAATATATAATAATCATCACAATCCGGAACCAATTAGAAGCACTGTCACACAAGCATAACCTCCACTCCTCCTTTTGATTCTACTAATACTGCTACTACTACTACTACTGCTACTACTACTACCGCTACTACTGCTACTGTTAGTACAACAAGTACTGCTATTGCTACTACTACTAGTCACGAACACAATCCGGAACCAATTACAAGCACTATCACACAACCATAACCTCCACTCCTCCTTTGGATTCTACTAATACTGCTACTACTAACACTTCTACTACTACTACTGCTACTGTTAGAACAACAAGTACTGCTATTGCTACTACAACAACTGACGAACACAATCCGGAACCAATTACGAGCACTATCACACAAACATAACCTCCACTCCTACCCCTTTTCATGCTAGTACTACTACGTGTGACGTACACAATGCAGAACGAGCTATAAGCACTACCCCACAACAACAACCTCACCTCCTCCTCGTGCTACTACCACTAGCACTACTACTATTACAGGCGTACACAATTTAAAGTCAGCTGCCATTAGTACCACACCATCACCACTGCCACTAATTGTTTCATTAGGTACTGTATTCTAGTCGACTAGAAACGTCTTTCATTTTAACAACTAAAGCTTAAGATTGGCAAACAAGTCTCTATTAATAACTATACAGAATAATCAGACAATGATATCTGAGACTAATGTACAATTTCAGTACAAACAGAGAAGTTCTCTATCCCCGCGTGGAAATCAGGAACTCATTGTGATTTCGCAATCAGGGTTAAAAATATACATGTAAAAAGATAAAGTATTTTCAGAAATCAACATTTTTTACTTGAATTTGTTTGTAACATTTATTCGCCACATCAATAAATTACTTATTTCATTATAATTATTCACTGTCATAATCTTTCTCATCTCAAGCATAGCGTGATATGATTCAATAAAATCGTGAGAGGGAAACTTTACATTATGCATGAAGGGGATCACGAATTAAGGCGACACAGTAAGTTCTCAAATAAAGACATACTTTTTTCTTGTTAAGTGACAAATTTAAAATAAAATTTACAAATTTGATTCAACTCGTTAATTAATTTTCATGTAACTTCTAAATTATCTTTCTCTCAACTGGTCAGGCAATGACGCCATTCTGACAACGGTTATTCTTAATTTAGTCTGTATATATATTCCGTCCAATTATTGCGATTGGTAACTTACAATTTTCGTGTGGCCTGACCGGGAACAAATTCTTTAATCTTCCTAACGATGGCGATCATCAAAACTGTGACGCAGTCTACAGCTAACTAGAAATTGTCCTGCAGCTGAAAGATTCCGTGTTTTTTCGTGTTATTCATTTCTCTCTGACAAAAAAAAAAAAAAAAACAACAAACAAACAAAAAAACAACAACAACTGTTGAACAATCTTTGCATTATTTGTCCCCCAGTGTTGTTGGAGTCGTTGCCCGATTTTACGAATGGCTCTGGCAGGATCACACAATACACGCTTTGACAATGATGGGCAGTGAATACACTCACTGACAATGACGGTCAATGAAATACACAATATCCACTCTGACAACAATGGTTAACGAATCACACAATAACCGCGTTGACCAGTGATGGTCAGTCAATCACACATACCCGCGCTGACCAGTGATGGGCAATCAATCACATGATACCCGCGTTGACAATAATGGTCAGTGAATACCAGCACTGACAGTGATGGTCAATGAATCACATCATACCCAAGCTGACAATCATGGTTAAGGAATCACATAATAACCGCGTTGACCAGTGACGGTCGATCAATCAATCACATGAAAAGTGCGCTGACCAATGATGGTCGATCAATCACACAATACTTGCGCAGACAACGATCGTCAATGAATCGACGTTTCAGTCATTTGTGATGACTGCGTCAACATTCTTCTGTTTGGTTTTTCACGTTTACGGCCATTTACTTTCTCTTGTTTGGCTACTTTATTGGCGCCATTAATGATGTTCGGAGATTTTATAAAGTTAACAAGACATGGTGGGCATTCTTCAAGGCTCCAGAAACATTGCTATCTGTTGATATGTATAGAATACATTCGTAGCTGTATACACAACTTGACAATATCAGGCCCATCCCCACCCTTCTCATGCAGAAGTTAACAAAATCAGGCCCATCCCCACCGCTATCATACACAACATGACAAGATCAGACCCATCCCCACCGCTATCATACACAACTGGACAAGATCAGGCCCATCCCCACCGCTATCATACACAACTTGACAAGATCAGACCCATCCCCACCCTATTTCTTCACTTATGACAGGGTTAATTATGCTTGAAAGGAAATGACGTCATTGCCATAACATACGTGTTTTAACTCGGTTCTTCTGAGGTAAACATTTATCAATTTTTAAAAGGTTAAAAATATGATATTTAATGGATTACGCTGGATTACACTTGATTATGTAGGAGTATTCTGCAACAACAATACATTTATATCTATCTCATTCCTGTGAAAAAATACCAGAAGACCGATAATCAGACCTTGGACGGTTTTGATTATTTTGACTACAACAACACTTTAAACATTAGATTCTGCTCATCTACATTATCGTGTCATAAAAAGTTTATAAACTGCTACTAAAATGTTCTAATGTGTTTATAGAACAAATAGATAAACTTCTGATAAGCAGACATACAGAGAGACAGACAAAGATGGACAGCGCTCCAAGAATATTTATCGATAGGAATTTTCATCCTTACCTACAAGGTCAATATGAGTTTTGATGCCAGCTATGAAGTCTAATATGACAGTTTTCATTGTCATGATAAGAGGGCCATACTACAGTTTTCTTGCCAAGCTATGAGGTCTATAGGAGTTTACATGCCTAGAGATGAGGTCTAAAGGACAGTTATCGTGCCTAACTTATAGTGTGGTCGATGGGACACTTTTTATACCCAGCTCTGAGGTCAAAAGGACAGTTTTCATCTTTTAACTAGAATAAATTCACAAAATTATTTAAGAAACATTTCCTTTTTAAACATGTATAAACAAAATAAATTTTTCTTGTTGAAGAAAGATTAATTTCTCACGATGGAGTATAAAGTGAAATAAGACGAGGTTTCCTCCTATACGAGAATGCCCCCCCCCCCCTTCGTTGTAGATCAGGAACAATAAAATATAATGCAGTGCATCATGTATAACTGTCCAATGAAAACTCCTATAAAAAATGGAACATCAAAGATACAAATTGAATAAGTTTTGAAATAAAATAAAATAAATTTCAAAAGTTTCAATAAATTTATTAAAATGATCATCATTTTATTATTACAATACTGATAAACATGTACAAAATATATTTATAGTAACTACATTAATGTCATAAATCAATGTCATAAATGTTAGCCTGTTTACAAAATATATTTATAGTAACTACATCAATTTCATTAACATAGCCCGCGTACAAAAATTATTTATTGTAACTACATCAATATCCTAAACATAGTCCGTGTACAAAAAATATTTATAGTAACTACATCAATGTCATAAACATACAATTAGATAACTTCACATAATGCCAAGATGTTAATTCTGATTTCAAATCTATTCAAATATTTATCACTGTTAATTTTAAATTAATAACGGCTGTATAAAACAAAAATAACTGAATAAATTGCAAAAAATTTAAACTGTATTTATGTCATCTATGTAGGGAATTATTTTCCTTACTCTGAAACATGCGTTAAAAAGGTAAAATAACGTAACTGTCACACCACTGCACCCAAGATTCAGTGAGCTGGGGACAAAGTGTACCCCTGGTCCTGAAATCCGAGAGACACAACAGAATTCAATAGGGCAATTATTTGTTTACAATTAGAAGCAATAATACAAAGAGAATGTCCAAGGGGCACAAAGGTCAATAGTTTTTTGGGTTTTTTTTTTAAGTAGAATACGCCAGGGGTTTCCAGGAGTCAAAATCTGTAGGACATAGGGTCAAAACTAGTTGACTCAATTATTGGAGCCTCTTATAAAGCAAAAGTATGAACATCTAATCAATCTTAAATTTTGAACTTTGTACTTACTGAAATGATGTTAAAAGTGAGTGCAAGGTTTGTGACTGCAAGGAATAATGAAGTATATCATTTATAATGGAAAATATCATTTATAATAATGGCTTATATCATTTATAATAATCCTAATTATGAAAAAACCCATAATAATAATAATAATAATAAACCACATTTTTCTTTATTGTCAGCAATCGTTATATGAATATTCATAATTTCAGAGTGTTTATCACAAAAGCAAGAAGACATATGCTTCTGTTATACATATTCACATTCATATACAAGTCAAAGTATCCAAGTTTTACCTTATCATTTTCAAATTACTCTGTACGACATCAACATTTAATTTAGTCTTAATTTAATTAAACTCAGTTCACGTGACTCTAACAGAATCATTTCAATTTTACATGAAAGGCACCATGTATGTAAAGTGGTTGAATCTGCACTATTTAGCTACGCCTTTCTGTTCTCTCTACTCTCCAATGACCTACACCGTTGTGGCATACTCAGGACACTTCTTAACAAAATAATTTGGAACTTGTTTTTGGGTATCGTTAGTACGACTTCTCTTGTTTGCAAACCACGATTTCACTTGAGACAAAGTAATTCCACATTGCAAAGCACATTCGTTTTTCTCCTCTTCTAATGGGTATGGGTTATCAAGATGGCTGTCAAACCAATTACTCATAATTCTCTGATTCCTCAGGAAGAACGCTGCAAATTTGTTCAAAACTGGATCAATCATCTTTCCCCACCTCTGAATGTTTTCTTTTCTTCCCTTTGCCCTCGCATTTAAATTTGACTGGATGATTGTCTTCAGTGATGGACAGAGTGCTGAAATGACTATGTTTGTTCACCATCCATTTCTTTACTTGCCTCTGTGTTACTCCTGTCATCTCTGCTAATTCTTTGACCTCTTCTTTGGCTGGATAGGCATCCTGCGGTTGGAGTTCACACATGGACAAAATGTTGACAGCATCACTACTTAAAACATTGTGGGTTTTTAAACATGGAAGATCTGAAGGAACATGAGAAGAAAGATTTGTATTTTCCTTGGAATGATTCATGCCAAAAGTAGAATCTATTGGTTTATCCAGATTAGAATTCTGTTGTGAACTGGATGATGCCTGTAACTCTGGATGAAAACTTACAATCGGTGATCGAGCTTGTGACTGTGAATTGGATTGGACGTCGTTAGATTTTCCTGAACTTCCACATGCAATTCTTAAAAGAAAATCACTCTGGTCATTTGATGGAGATAATTCAACTGAAGGGTTATTGCTAAGTTCTGGTGTAGAGATTACTATGTTTTTACACTGATTTTCCAGCAGAGAGAGCTTCAAGTCCAGAAATGCAGCCTGTGAAGAACCACACTGATTTGGCGTCGTCAGAGTGTCATTATTTATCAAACATGATTTATCCGAGACTGGTTTAACTGGGGACATATTTACCGTGCTATCTGGCTGAAAGAAATTTGTATTCGCTGCACATTTTGCATCTTGATCTAAAGTACCAACAGTGTTATTTAGTTTCGTAACACATGACTGAGACACGCTGATCATCTGTGCACAGTTTTTGTTTATGTCCTTCACCTTATCATTATTTAAGATTGCTTCCACATCGACACCTAAGTCCTCAAAATCAGATTTAAATCCATAGTCAAATGAATCTTTCTTGCCAGCATCATCCAGACCTCCAAAAGTAAGCTGCTGCACTCCAATATCAGTTTTCACCGCATTCGTTATGAGTGGCCTACCTTGGCTACTTTCCTTTTGCATCATATAGGCTCTTGCAACAGACTTTTGAATTTCCTCAGCTTTGACAATAAGTTTGTCAAGTTGAGCTTCCACTTTCTGAACAAGCATAAGTCTTTCCTTATCATAATATGCATTAACAGCTGCGTTCACCACAGTGTTTCCCATATTTGAAACAAGAGCGTGGTATCTTCCCATTTCGATCTGTCCAACATTTGTACTGTATTCATTTTCCACTTTCAATCCATCAGCACTGACATACGGGTTAATCCGAACCTTCAGTAATTTATCCTGAAGCTGCATGTGTCTCAAATAAACATCCTGACAGCTACTAATAACACCAGCAGAAGAATCCATCGATGGCAGTTGCATTAAATTCCAGCTTGTTGTGATCAAATTTGCAGGAACTTGAACTCCATAACATTCTTGGTTTAGTAACATTTGCAGATCTTGAAATGTTGGGTTCCTCCGAAGGTTGCTCAGGTATCCTGAGCCATATGCCGTGGAGACACTGGGTGTTACAGGTGAAAACATGCCGTAGTTACTGTGTGGATTACTAGGTGGTGAGGTGATCATGGAGAGATCTGGGGCTTGTTGAAGTAGATCTGAAGCATGACGTGGGGGACTGGTCCTCCTTACAGATGAGCATGCTAAATGTCCAACAAAGGGATTAGCACAGGGCTGGGCTTGTTGCACATGGCTGTATGCAGGGGAGACACTGGGTGTTACAGGTGAAAACATGTTGTAGTTACCATATGGGTTACTAGGTGGAGAGGTCATCATGGAGACATCCATGGCTTGCTGAAGTATATCTGAAGTACCACTTGGGGGATAGGTCTTCCCTACAGGTGAGCATGCTAACTGCCCCAGCAGGGGATTAGCACAGGGTGGGGCTTGTCGCACTTGGCTGCACACAGGATCAGCCTGGACAAGGCTCTCAAAATGTCCATTATAAGGCATGTTATCCCTATTTGTCCATCCACTTTGCCCACTGATATAGTAGCTTGGAAAATCCATCCTTCAGTCCTTTTTCACAGCAACTTTGTACAAACTTTACATCAACTTTGTCTTTAAATTTTAGTTTTTATCTATTTATGGCACTGGCGTAAGTTTTACTTCACTTCGTGTCAATTTTCAGTTCAGTACAAATAAATCTGCTTAAAGTTCAATTGTGATAAGAACAGATACTGTTATACTGAAAATAAATTCCAGTAATAAGACTAACAAAATGCACAAGCAACAAATTCCAGATACTAACACTGTCTAAAGACTAGACATGACTATGCTAAAAAGAAATACCTATATATAGGAATAATGGCACTGAGAAAGTTATTAAAGTCTCAAATTTAAACAGTGGCACTTGACAAAGGAATAATTTTCAACAAATTAAATCAAAGAAAATAAAACAAAATTGAAACAATGAAAACATTGGAGAAAATGGAGCTCCACAATCTCATTGAGTAATGTCATGTTTAAGTACAGATTATTTTCATGTTATACTTTTCTTTCAAAACGATATTGTCCACTTAAGCAATATCAATTAAATAGACCAGATCAAAGTTCTCATTGTTGACATAATTTCCACATTAATGCTTCAGTAACTTTCTAAGGCATGTAGCTGAAGATGTCAATTACTTAAATAACAGGGGATTAATAAAGTGTGTTAGGGTAAATAGGGGCCTTTTGTGAGCCATTAGTGGAATAAGCTCCGTGAAAGGGACTACTCAAACAGTTCCTGCTCAATGTCAGAGCTGAAAAGGATATTGCAAATTGTATTAAAATAAAAAAATAAATGTGTTAACGACAAAATGTTCTTTGAAGTAATTAGTTGCATGATGTGTTCTTATTGAAAAAGGAAAAGCTATGAAATTCAGACTGAAATGATAAGGCATCATTTTCACATAAGAATAATGAATTTTTGTCAAAATCCATTAAAGAATTTATGAGATATTTAGACCTAAAAGTTTTGAAGAGAGGTAGCCTCCCCAAACTCATGAATATTCATGAGATCTGATAGTGTAATAAAAGATGCTAAATGTAATTTGAACATCTTCAGTGTTGTCAATTAAAGGAAGGCTTGAAGTAATTTTCATGAAAAAACATTGCTAATACACATTAATATTATTATTTGAATACTTTAATGCAAGATAATATGAATTGAAACTAATGGAATGCAAATTAAAATACTCTAAAAATCCTTAAAATTTAATGCTTTTATGGACAATTCTGAAATGTAGTATTTGCAAGCAAATTTACTCAAAATGGAAACTTTATTAACCTGATCACTTTTGATTAAATTGATTTCTTTTTTAAAGAAATGGATTTTACATTTATTTAGTTTCAATCTTTTCATGCCTTTTTATACTTATGTAGAATGTGTGCACTCCATAATTAATTTTGTTTTTCAAATTATCTCAACTTTATTTCCATATCAAAATCAAGAACAGCCATGAACTACCGCCTCATAGAATATTCAAAATACCAATTACACAAATTTTCACTGTTTGTAGAGTCCTGCGCCTTCAATCAATATATAACACAAAATAATTTTCACTTTAAGAGTACAGTATCAAGAAAATTGACATTTATTTTGACTGAATTTCATCACAAAATGTTGGAGAATTTTTCATCACAATACAAATAATAATAATAATAAGAAGAAGAAGAATAATAATTAGAATATTAATGGTATTTGTGCATGTTTTGGATTTTTAATGTTGCTTTAACAATTTTTTAGTCGTACTGCTATGACGTCTTCAGTGTGGCAGTTTATGGTGATGTCTAGCACTGGGGCATCATGCCAGAGGCATGTAGTATGATGTCCCACCCAGTCACATTATCCTGACACCAGGCCGACCAGTCCTAACACTAAAACCTCATAATACTGAGTGCCTAGTGAGGCAGCTGACAGAACCATTTTAAAAGTCTTTGGTATGACTTGGCTGGGATTTGAACCCATGACCTGCCCCCAACAGGGAGGTCTCTCTAACCACTAGGCCACAGGAGCGGTCCCAATAATAATAATAATAATAATAATAATATTAACAATAATGAAATCTTTATTCTTGTAACATAGAAGACTGGCCATAACTACATACTTGTATGAAAAATATGGTAGAACAATGAAACAACAATTACAGAACTGACACATTAGTTCTCTTCTTTTTAATAAATATTTTGCTTTGTAAAGAGAATATACATGTCAATCAGGAGTAAATAACTCAAATGTTTTGGTTGGCCAGACTCCTGATTGGACCTAAGCAGGTGACACTGCAAAAGTTTTGTCTATAATAAAGCATAAATATACACTTGCAAAATGGTGACACAGACCGCACAAAATGTGTTGACAGACCTTTTTGCACACTTGCAGTAAATGCTTGAATATAAATAAGTATTCTCAAATTATTATCCATGGAACATTTCAAATTGAAGTCATATTCAACATCTGCATCTGTAAAATGGGCACTGTTTACCATTATAGCAAAGTAGAGGGCAGTCTTTCAACCTAGGGATATATTTGAACCTGCCTTACCATTATAATGAAGTAAATGGCAGTCTTTCAACCTACCTACATTTACAATTATAGTGAAGTAAAGGGCAGTCTTTCAATCTACCTACATTTACTATCATAGTAAAGTAAAGGACAGTCTTTCAACATAGGGATGTATTTCAACCTGCCTACATTTACCATTATAGTGAAGTAAAAGGCAGTCTTTTAATTTACCTACATTTACCATTATTGTGAAGTAAAGAGCAGTCTTTCAACATAGGGATGTATTTCGTCCTGCCTACATTTACCATTATAGTGAAGTAAAAGGCAGTCTTTTAATTTACCTACATTTTACCATTATAGTGAAGTAAAAGGCAGTCTTTTAATTTACCTACATTTACCATTATTGTGAAGTAGAGAGCAGTCTTTCAACATAGGGATGTATTTCAACCTGCCTACATTTACCATTATAGTGAACTAAAAGGCAGTCTTTTAATTTATCTACATTTACCATTATTGTGAAGTAAAAGGCAGTCTTTTAATTTACCTACATTTACCATTATTGTGAAGTAAAGAGCAGTCTTTTAATTTACCTACATTTACCGTTATTGTGAAATAAAGCGCAGTCTTTTAATTTACCTACATTTACCATTATAGTGAAGTAAAAGGCAGTCTTTTAATTTATCTACATTTATCATTATTGTGAAGTAAAAGGCAGTCTTTTAATTTATCTACATTTACCATTATTGTGAAATAAAGGGCAGTCTTTTAACATAGGGATATATTTCAACCTGCCTACATTTACCATTATTGTGAAGTAAAGAGCAGTCTTTTAACATAGGGATATATTTCAAACTACCTGTATTGACCATTGAATTACCTCCCCATACAATATTCAAAATGCCAATCTCAACATCTGCACTTTTTTGTTTACTACCATGCCTTCAGTCAATACATAAGTAATTTTAGACCTACCTACATTTATCATTATAGTGACATTTAGTTTTCTGAACAATCTATATAATATTGACAACTCAAGTCATGTTCGATCTGAGAATTCTTCTATATCTTGCTACTTTCACTGGCATCCTACTGAATTTGATGTAAGTAAAATAAAATGTATTCAGTGTATACTTCGTTGTATCAAGAACATATTCACAAAATGCTGTATGTACAACTTCTGTCATTAACTTTATAGAAACCCATAACTTGTGACCCATAACTCAAGACTGGCATTATTTTGATATAAAATATTGGAATATTAGAGTTTTTGTAGATAGCTGACAAAACTCAAGTATTTGGAATAATGCTTTTGTAGATAGTTGACAAATACCAAATATTTGGAATAGAGCTTTAAGTTTGTAGGTAAATGACTAGCTAATCTAGTCTTCAAAGTATAATGTTTCTTTGGTGATTGTGGTACTAGCTTTTTTTACACATGCAATGAGTTTATAGAATTCAACACAAAACCAATGTATTTGTCATAAAATGGTGTCTTTATCTGGCAGTCACTTAAATTGTGTATCTATAAGGTAATTACATAAATGGTGTTATCTATCAGGCAATTACCTAATTGGTGTCTTTATCAGGCATTTACCTAAATGGCATCTATCAGGCAATTACCTAACAGTGCATCTATCAGGCAATTACCTAAATGGCATCTCTATCAGGCAATTACCTAACAGTGCATCTATCAGACAATTACCTAACCAGTGTCTCTATGAAACAATTACCTAAATGGTATATCTATCAGGCAGTTATCTAAATGGTGTTTCTATCAAACAATTACCTAACTGGTGTCCCTATTAGGCAATTACCTAATTAGTGTATCTATCAGGCAATTAGATAAATGGTGTTTCTGTCAGGCAATTATTATAAATGGTGTAGCTATTAGACAATTACCTAATAGTGTCCCTATCAGGCAATTACCTAAATGGTGTCTCTATCAGGCAATCACCTAAATGCCAACTTTTAATATTGTAAGCAATTTACTGTTAATATTTTTATTTAATAATTTATGGTAAAGTAAGCTCCAATCGATATGGTCAAATGCTTTTTCATAATCAACACAAACAGTTTAAAATTTACCTCTTTGATTCCTAAAATAATTTCATATCAGTATGCTTGGAGCAAGTATATTATATAACCACAGTGGAGAACTCATCTCTAAAACCAGC
Organism: Megalonaias nervosa; assembly: GCA_016617855.1. NCBI lineage: Eukaryota > Metazoa > Mollusca > Bivalvia > Unionida > Unionidae > Megalonaias > Megalonaias nervosa. Next base: position 33,624 of record JAECUM010092995.1, on the reverse strand, counting down.
TTGTTATTAACCTAAAACATTGTTTTCATGGATCCATGTAACTGATCTTACATTTAAAGTTGATTTTGCTGATGACTGGTATAAGTGTTTGAATTGTGATAATGGATGATGTCCTGGACCTCAATAAGTATGCAGGATCAAATAATTTATTGAAAATAGACAAGACACTAGGTACCATGATATTTTCAGCTGCCTTAATTTTCTAGACTTCAACTTTTTTATAATGTGTTGTACTGCTTCAGTTATTTTACCATCGTTATTTTCATTGAGAGTGTCAGTTGTTTTGTTTTTTTTGTTTAACCTGAAATTTTGACCCACCTCATGCTGTATATTAAATAATTCTGAAATTTCTCATTCAATCAGGTGTGATTTATTTCTCCAATCAATATGTTATTTAGACATTTTAAAAGCCTTCAGAAAAGTTTTGAATCTTTATCTAAGAGTGCTTTTTCAAGACTTGCCTGTTCCTTTGTTTTGTAGAGGCTGCATTTATGCCTGGTTGAAGTGTTTGCACATATTTCTATCATGATTGAATAAAGGTAAGTTATCTATTGTATTGTCATATCTGAAATTCTAAGTGCATCAAGTGCATGGTGTTTTGCTGATTTAAAGTCTGCCTTGTACCAGGAATATTTATTGGCCAAGACTCCAGGTATACACTGCAAGGATTTGACCATGTAGGTACACAAGGATTTGAACACTGAATCTTGCAGACACAACAAGACTTGAACATTGGACCATGCAGAGGATTTGAACTTTGGTACATATCAGGTATATTTTCTGCATGTTGTTGTCACCCTTGAATAATTTGCACTTCTTGTGCTTTGAAGTCGTTGTTCACTTGAAATGCCTGAGGGACAGAAAAAACAAAATCAGAATAACAATAAAATTCTGAAATTAGGTGTATCTAAAAACAGACTGCAGTTAAAATTCTGAGAGTAGGTGCATCTAAGAAAAGACATCAACCTTATGTCTACACTTACAGACAAATGTTAGCTATGTAATATGTTGTTTACAAAATAACCCATAAAATTATCAGTCATGGACAAAAGTTAAACACACAATATAGATATACATAACATGCACATGATGGTATTTCCATCACATTAACATTTGGAGGTTCACATGTATAGTGGGACTTGTTTCACTTTAACATTCTACTATGATCTCAAATTTTCCTTAACACAATTCCAAGTTCCTATTTAGTACAAATGTTGAAAATGCTGAAATGTATACAAACACAAAGACAACCAAGAGTTGCTTTTTAGGTACCAGTAGGAAATAAAGATTTGAATATACAGTGTATGATGGCTTCCAGAACAAGCTTTCTTTTTGTTCAGGGAACATTTAACTAATAAAATTAATACTATATGTTCCATTTAAATTTGTTAATATATATGTTGCCCAAAGCAAAGGACCTTTTCCATATTAGATTTCGAAAATGTCACAAAACAATTCTCGCACTCTCCTGAGTATGCCATCATTTGATTAAAAAACTCTATACAATACTGGAATGCAAGTATTGTACATCACATTGTGACTTAGGTTGTTGTTGTTATAGGGTTTAACACCATTTTTAAGCACAAGATAGGCTATACATGGTGGCCAGTATAAATGGTGAAGGAAGAACCCGGGAAAACTCTGGAAAGAACCCCTGACTCACAAGAAGGTACTGGCAAGCTTTCTCACATACCTGCACTGGCCAAGCCTGAGACTTGAACCCATGCAGACAGAGGTGAGATGGCAGTGATCCATAATGGTGAGAGCTTTAGACCACTTGGCCGTTCTAGGCCGCCTGTAACTTAGGTACTGTACACCATACTGAACACAGCACTTTGACATTCCATATATACTGTGTATATTGAGAGACTGTATTTGTTGGGACACCATAAATTAATTTTTAAAGTAATTCTGTGTGCACTTTTATGTTCTGGGACAAATTTTTTCTAGTCATTGTAGGACACCTTTTAATCATTTAAAAATTACATGTCCGAAAATGCACTCAAATTTTTTAAAAATATTAAACTGTGCTATTTGAGATAAAACTCTTTAATCCCTCTGGCCATGAAAAATTATAAACGGAGGCAACATATCTCATTCTGCAAAAGCTGCAAGGACTAAAGTTAGATTTTTCTCTGCAAATGTCATACAAATTCTCACACTTTTAACCCCCTTCTTATCAACAGTCCATCCAGGAATGAGATCAAAGTAGACTGGAGTTTCCTCCATGTTAATGATCATATTGTTGGCAAAACCATCTTCTTCTCATCTGTCCTTCAAAAATTCATCAAATGATTTTATTTTCTCCTCCAAATCTTCTGGGAGGTGCTGGGTCATTGATGTCCATACATGAAGCTATATATATATATATATATATATAAATGCAATAAACTGGCAACGAACAGTGCAAAACTAGTATCTAACTAACCTGAGCGCTTTCGACTCTTAATGAGTCTTTTTCAAAGGCATATACAAAACATAGACAAAACAAACAAATAAAACACAAAAACCATTGTGTTTGCAAAACTCTACATGGCTGTTTCTACATGAATTAAACCTTTAAATGTATTATGTCTCAACCAGCCTGTATCAGCTTTTCTAAATTTTCTTAGTAGCCTTCAATTACTACAATAAGAATGAAATATCCGGAATATAATTTCGCTTACATAAATGTACACAAAGTAATAGATGTTGCTATGGCTCATCGATTTGTAGCTTAATACAGATATTTTCCAGTATCTGCAACAAGTTGATATAGGCTGGTTGAGACATAATACATTTAAAGGTTTAATTCTTTACTGATTGGCTGCGATTGTGTGAAAACTTTTTTAACCCTGCCTTCTGGAATTTTTTGTTTTCAATGAACATTTTTGGCCGCCATTTTTCAATTTGACTCGCAAAAGGGAATTGGGGAAAAATGGTCTCATCTGTTTCAATATGGCCAGTTTACCCCCACATGGGTTTGTTATTTCATGTATAACATATCATAACATGAAAAATGGCCTAAAACCCCCAAGATCAGAACAATAACATCAAGTAAAACTACGGTTATTGCTCAGTTGATAGCGGGGTTGGGGGTGGAGGGGTGATATATCCGTAGCATGGAATCCACCCTCTATACAAATGTGGTTTAAATGTGAACTTACAGAATTAAATAAACTCACCTTTGTTCACAGTAGGAATGTAGAAATAAACCAGTCTCCCCAACTGACAGAACTTTATCCAACCACAGCATATTTACGCAGTAAATATGCGATGCAAGTCTGACTCAAAAAGAGATTTGTTTATGTCTTCTGTACAGTCTAATGTTCCAAATCAAATACTGTAAATATCTTGTCACAAATGCATTACAGTATATATGTGTATTTCTGCATCCAGTAATCTTCTTTGCACAAAATATCGCAACAACATAATGTTAAGTTGTGATGTGGAATTTCAAGGTAAACACTGGCACTGTGTTGCTTAGGTCAACTCAGACCGGTACTGTGCACCATATCAAACAACATACCAAGTAGTGTGTGTGCCATGTTGTCCAAGAGTGTCTGCATTATGGTTTGCAAAGTTGACCAAGGCAAAGAAAGGGTGACAGCAACACAGATTTTAGATTTCTACATGTAATTATGATAAAAGTTGGGAAGTGTATGCTACTTTTTAGGCAGCCCAAGTCCCCCTGCATACTACTGTATTTCTGTCTGGAGTCATCCACAATTGTCCAACAAGTTGAGATGGCTGTCCAACCAGTCCAGCTGTCTTAAATAGGGGATCTTACCGATAGGTCCATCTGTCTCTCTAGGCCTATGGTTTTTTGTACAGTTAAAGAGATCCTAGTGATAGGTCCTACCATGTTATGGCTATATAAAAATACAGTTAAAGGGATCTTAGTGAGAGATTGTCTGTCTTGCCAGGACTTCTGCTTGATCTCTACAATTACAGAGATCTTAATGATAGATCTGCCTGACCTAATATGACATTGGCTACTTACAATTACAGGAGTCGTAATGATGGAACCGTCCATCTCACCCAGTGTAAGGCTACACAAACAAATTGTGATGGAGTTTTTAGTGATAAATCCATCTGTCCAGCGGTGACCATGGCACGGTCAGTAATGGCACCAACTGGACTGCCTTCCACATGGTCAGTAACTGTGCTGACCATAATTCCAGTGTACCAGCTTTCTGTACCAATAAAAATAAATTGCCCAGTCGAGCTGATATGTTAATATTCACTGCTTACCTGCAGAGTATTGGCTGCAAATTATATAGAGACAGTGGCAAGGAGTGATCGTTATCGCAGGGAATGATTTACCCTGACACAGAAGCAGACCATCAACAGGAGACTTCACAGTAAGTGTTAAGATACTCCTAAGCAACAGCCCTACTCTGATCCCACAATGGAGAAGATGGAGTTTAATTTTAATTTTTAACTTTTTATAAATTCAAAGCATTGGTTGATAGCAACAATGAAGTCTCCATCCTTCCAGCTGCTTCCCCTGGAGTCCACAAAATTTAAGATTAATGATAGACTCTTTGAACATATCTGTGAACTGAGAGCCAAGTACCAGTGACGTATTTGTCACGCTGGTACAAGACGCATTCTACTTTCTACTATACTGAACTCCTAGCATTCAATACAAATTTTTAGCAGTGGTTAACATCTCTGTTCCACTGATGCTCTAGCTTTAAGGATCACTCTATTTTGCTCTCCATGGCTGTTTGGGGTAAAATTTAAGGACTTTGGAGGCAGGCAGCTCAAGAACTACCCTTCCAACTTGCTGCTTCACCTGTATCCTTGTTTTAACAAAGAGCCATCCCTGCTACAATGGAGGAATGATAGGCAAGTCAAGCAGATTAGATCTTTTATGTCACAAATGCCATTCAAATCTCAACCTTATGCAAGCAGACAACAACAAAACCAGTCTAAGAGGGAGGTGAGAAACTCAGTTTCTCCACACTGAACTTCCTGTCTCCCACCACCAACTTAAAACCCTCACTGCCCACATACAGTCTACAGGGGGTGCCAAACTCCTGCAATTCCGATCACATTGAATCAGCCTGTTTCTGCAAAATAATGGGTGATGCAAGTTGTTTCAGATGAGCTTTGAAGTTTGTTTATCCACTCTTTCTTCCTCTTCCTTTCTAATGGATGTGTCATCAGATAGGGAGAAGTACAGTATTCTAATGGATATGTCATCAGATAGGGAGAAGTACAGTATTCTAATGGATGTGTCATCAGATAGGGAGAAGTACAGTATTCTAATGGATATGTCATCAGATAGGGAGAAGTACAATATTCTAATGGATGTGTCATCAGATAGGGAGAAGTACAGTATTCTAATGGATGTGTCATCAGATAGGGAGAAGCACAGTATTCTAATGGATGTGTCATCAGATAGGGAGAAGTACAGTATTCTAATGGATGTGTCATCAGATAGGGAGAAGTACAGTATTCTTCAGCAGGAGATACAGTTTCTCATCGACAAACAGGTGGTGGAAATTGTACAAAAAAACCCCAAAAAATATCTAAGGTTCTATTCATTGCTATTCCTTACCAAAAATGTAAATGGCAAGTTGAGGCCAATTGTAGACTTGAGTTGACTCAGTGAATTCATTCTTGAACCAAGGTTCAAGATGGAGATGGCAAGATCTATACGACTCCAGCCGAAGAGACAAGAATGCCATCAGTCTCAATCTCTCAGGTGTCCACGTTCATGTCAATATTCATCCAATGTTGTGAAAGTTTCTTAATATTCCTTGCTGTGACAAAGCTTATCAAATTTAAGTCCTTCTGTTTGGTCTAAATATCAGTCCTTGGGTCATTACTATATATAATCTACAGCAACAGTGGCATGTCTGGACAATCTCAACCAAAAACATATGACAGGTTCTATTCTCCTCAAGGGCAGAAACAGCCTCCCATCCCTTTTATATCATCTGTTTTCTCAAGAATTTTAAAATAATATGACTTTCACCCATCCCAGTGTGATCTCTGTCTTTTGTCTCCCTCATGTTCACGTCATAAGGATCGTGACACGTTGAACTCATAGAGTCTGTTTCCAACAGGACAGGGATTACTGCAAGAGAGTTCTTGCAGTTCCTTGGGTTATTCAGTGCAGCAGCAGATTGATCCTGTTGGGTTGTATGTATATGCAGCCATTATAAATTATTTTGCTGGCTCAGTGGCACCCTTTTTCCAGTCCAATGGATCAAAAGGTCAATATCATGAATAAGATACAATCATTCCTATGTCAGTGATGCAACCTCAGTTGGCTCATGACAAGAATTCCTCTGGAGAAACTGCTGCTGGAAATGACAGTTTGTACAGACACCAGTATGTATGGTTGGGGAGCCCACTTGTTGCTGACTTCAGCTGGGTTAGCAGCATATGGAGACCAAGGAACTGCCTCTTCACATCGACTTCAAAATGAAAGATATCATAAACATCATTCAGTTTGAAAATGACCGACTCAGTGAGAAGTCAGTCCTGATTATGTTAGACAACTCTGTCATGGTGACTTACCTCCTCAAAAAGTGGATTGGCACCAAATCATCTGATCTATGCATGCTTGTTTGGCAGTTTCCTTACTGGTGCTGCCAAGTTCAAGTCAAGATACAAATCAGACATGTTCCTGGCAGGCTCAATGTCCTGATCAACCTTCTCCCCAGAGAGGGTCAGGTCATCCATCAGTTTTTCATTGGATTTGTTCGCCTTTGAGTTCGTCAGCTGATCAGTCTTTTTTGCAGCAAGGTGGAGCTACAAATGGCCCACCTTTATCTCGCTAATTCCAGACTCAGAAGTTTGGCCTTTAATGGACTGTCAATCATTGGTAAGTGTATATGTGCATTTGCATCCTTCCCCAACCCCATGGTCTTAATACCAAAAATGATACAGGAAATAAGGGGTGAGAATTGCAAGATAATTCTGATAGCCCCCTCAGATGGATCAAATCCTGGAGTAAAACATATATCTGATCTTGTGATAGACCTACCCAGGAAAATTACAGCCAAACTGAATCTTCTCAAACTGCGACAGCCATGTTTTCCACCCCTGCCTGGACCGTCTTCTCCTTCATACCAGACTGTTATCAGGACAGCCTTGTAAGAGAAAGAATTCAGACCTTCATTTGTAGAGAGAATCTACAGAGCAAGAAGGCCCTCCACTCTGAAGGCTTATGAGGGAAAGTTGGACATTTTGATTTGCTGGTGTCTAGTCGATAACATCATTCTTTTGAGTGCCTCAATCCCACAAGAAGCCAGCTTTTATCTTTGGCTCCATGAGGAGAAAAAGCGGGTACCAATTACCATCAAAAACTATTGCTCCATGATATCTGATAAACTCAGGCACCATGGCAAAAGAGATAATAGTCATGATTGAGATCTATCAGACTTAGCCAATTTTAATTTGAATAGACCAAAACTTCTCACATCATTTCCAAAATGGAATCTGTCCAGAGTATTAACATTGGTCATTTCACATAATTTCAGGGCATTAGCCCAAACATGGCAGAAGGTGTTATCATACAAAACCTGTTTCTTGATGGCTTCACATTCAGCATGCATGATGAGTGAGTTACATGCCCTTTCAATCAAACTGAACTATCTTCAGTTCAGATCGGATAGTTCCATAATCCTCATGACACAACCAGGCTTTGTAGCCAAGAACTGGTTACCATTGGTTACCGGAGATTTGTCATATGCTACCTCTCATCTCTAAATAAGTCGAGAGCAGCATCCATGCATGATCCTGTCAGTGTCCTCGAGTACTACTTGAATTCCACAGAGACAAGTCATGGCAAGGATAATTGATTCTTTCTCCCCATGAAGGTGGGAAAGCAGCTTATCATCTCCCATGCCCCGTCTTCATGAGTTCTATACTTGATATTCTCTAAAATAAATGCCATCTCCACCATTTTTACTGTTAGATAACTACTGGATCACTCTGGCAGCATAGAGGTTAAAGCATCTGCAGGAAGTCATGGGTTTGAACCCCAGCCATGTCATACCAATTACTTATAACAATGGTACATGCAGCTGCCTCGCTAGGCACTCAGCATTAAGAGGTTAGTGCTAGGACTGGTCAGCCTGGTGTCAGGATAATGTGACTGGGTGGGACATCATGCTACATCTCTGCGACATGATGCACCAGTGCTAGACATCACTATAAACTGCCACACTTCAGACATCATAGTGATATGACTGAAAAATTGTTAAAGCTACATTAAAAATCCAAATCACACACACCCTCTTCCTGTTGTTCTGATGACGTTAATGTGGCCAGGGGATGTATTCAAAGGAGAAAGCAAATTTTTCTAGTAAATTATGTTTCTCTGAGACTATTTATCCAATCACATTACTTAACGACCTCTAGCCATCCCACTATGTGAGCATCCTTGTTAGTGGTTCACACAGCTTAAAAACTGGTAACACCTAGTGTTGGCAGGGAGTGGTAATGGGCAAGATTTATTGCCCTTTGTCTATATGATATGGACAGAAAGGACAAATTTTCATTTTTTAGTAGGGCTGGATTAGGGAAGTAGTAGTCTTATATTCCTAATGTTAATGTCATTGGGTAAGTATTTTTGGAGAAACATAATTTACTTGAAAAATTAGTTTTCTCCAGGGATTGACAAATCTTAACCACAAAGGTTTACTTTTCCCATCTTGCTCATTCATGATGGGAAGATTCCACCAATCCAGTCAAAGGAAAACATATCTTTACATGTCCAGAAATATTAATTTATTCCAGGTTATAGGTCATCTAAGTGAGTATAATACCAAATTTGGGATATTTGTTATAGGACACAGATATTTAGAAATTTTGAAAGGTTTGCCAAATAATCTTCTGTGTTAATTTTCCTGCCAAACTGAGGACGTAAAACCTATATTCTACTATTTCCATTACATAATCCAGATTTTTGTTCCATGTGCGAATATTTTTTTGTTTTTTTTCATTATTTCCACTTGCATCCTGTGGCAAATAAGAGGTTAACATAATGGTAAGAGATGTATTTTTATGAATTTTTCAAGTCACATACCATGTATTCTTGTATACAAGTCAAGTTGAACTGCAAACAACCTGGACCCACATACCCTGCTCTACCATTGCTTAATGCATCACATACCATGTATTCTTGTATACAAGTCAAGTTGAACTGCAAACAACTTGGACCTACATACCTTGATCTACCATTGCTTAATGCATCACATACCATGTATTCTTGTATACAAGTCAAGTTGAACTGCAAACAACTTGGACCCACATACCCTGATCTACCATTGCTTAATGCATCACATACCATGAATTCTTGTATACAAGTCAAGTTGAACTGCAAACAACTTGGACCCACATACCTTGATCTACCATTGCTTAATGCATCACATACCATGTATTCTTGTATACAAGTCAAGTTGAACTGCAAACAACTTGGACCCACATACCCTGATCTACCATTGCTTAATGCATCACATACCATGTATTCTTGTATACAAGTCAAGTTGAACTGCAAACAACTTGGACCCACATACCCTGATCTACCATTGCTTAATGCATCACATACCATGTATTCTTGTATACAAGTCAAGTTGAACTGCAAACAACTTGGACCCACATACCCTGGTCTACCATTGCTTAATGCATCACGTACCATGTATTCTTGTATACAAGTCAAGTTGAACTGCAAACAACTTGGACCTACATACCTTGATCTACCATTGCTTAATGCATCACATACCATGTATTCTTGTATACAAGTCAAGTCGAACTGCAAACAACTTGGACCCACATACCCTGATCTACCATTGCTTAATGCATCACATACCATGTATTCTTGTATACAAGTCAAGTTGAACTGCAAACAACTTGGACTCACATACTCTGATCTACCATTGCTTAATGCACCACATACCATGTATTCTTGTATACAAGTCAAGTTGAACTGCAAACAACTTGGACTCACATACTCTGATCTACCATTGCTTAATGCATCACATACCATGTATTCTTGTATACAAGTCAAGTTGAACTGCAAGCAACTTGGACCCACATACCTTGATCTACCATTGCTTAATGCACCACATACCATGTATTCTTGTATACAAGTCAAGTTGAACTGCAAGCAACTTGGACCCACATACCCTGATCTACCATTGCTTAATGCATCACATACCATGTATTCTTGTATACAAGTCAAGTTGAACTGCAAGCAACTTGGACCCACATACCCTGATCTACCATTGCTTAATGCATCACATAGCATGTATTCTTGTATACAAGTCAAGTTGAACTGCAAACATCTTGGACCCACATACCTTGTTCTACCATTGCTTAATGCACATGCCATGTATTCTTGTATACAAGTCAAGTTGAACTGCAAACAACTTGGACCCACATACCCTGATCTACCATTGCTTAATGCATCACATGCCATGTATTCTTGTGTACAAGTCAAGTTGAACTGCAAACAACTTGGACCCACATACCTTGTTCTACCATTGCTTAATGCACCACATACCATGTATTCTTGTATACAAGTCAAGTTGAACTGCAAACAACTTGGACCCACATACCCTGATCTACCATTGCTTAATGCACCACATACCATGTATTCTTGTATACAAGTCAAGTTGAACTGCAAACAACTTGGACCCACATACCCTGATCTACCATTGCTTAATGCACTAGATCAGGATCTGTGCTATTTTAATGATTATTTCTAAAACACTGCATTGGCCCAGATATGCCAGTGAATTATGAAACAGCAGATCTGGATATGTGAAGTTTGCAATTGGTCTCAACTTACAAGTGAGTATATATCTCTGTAACATTTGGAAACAAGCCATGATGGCTCAGCGGTTAAGATGCCAGACTCATGACCAAAAAAGGTTCTGGTTCAAATCTTACAGCCAGAACAGCCTGGGTCAGCTTAAAGTGGTGATTCCATGGGCAAGGCACTTTACTCCAATTGCCTCAGCACAAAATAACCTATTTGTGATGCTGTACTGTAAAGCACCAAGGCAAACAAAATCTCAGAACAAATTCATACAACAAACTTAATAGTTTGGTGTACTTTTTAAAAATCAAATCAGTAACCAGATATCAACTTGACTAACCTGGCCTCCATTGAAGTTCTTTTCTTCTCTGCTTTCCATTTGTTCAGTTCTTTAGATCATCTTGTGTTGTCAGTTGTATTTACAGGGATGATGGCAGCCTATGAAAGTGTACTGATGCCTTCTAGAGATTTATATGTACACCATGGTCTGCCAGTGATTATAATATTTGTTTAACCTTACTTACAAGTGTAATCGAATTGGTGTCTGTACCGTATGTGCAACCTGACCAAGTCATTTGCTGTAAATCATAAAAATTCTGATGTTTTAATTTTATCTTGATGCAAAATTAATCATCCTATCATTTCAATGTATATTTCAAGATGAAGATAATTTTTCAGTCAGTATTGTAATTTTATAAGTTTTTGGTTTTAAAATTTTAAGACTTTTATGACACTGAGAGGAGAAATTTTGAAATTCAAATAAAATTTGACAACCAAATTGTGAGTTTTTTCACCCAGACTAATATGGCAGTAAACGTAAACAAGAAGCACCTTTTTAGAAAACATTTTAAACTTGTAATATTTGAATATTACTAATATAAACATTGATTAAAATTCTTAGACAAGATGTTTCTAAATGAAAGAAAATTTCTTGCTTTCGTCATCTGTAACATGCAACAAAGTCTAAATATAACTTTGGCAGTGTCCATTCTGCTTTAATATTTTATAATGATCCATTCTCCTGTTTGCATAATAGTCACATTGCAGTACAAGGTTAAAAACATTCAAGGTCATTGTCACAGGGCACAGTGTTCAAATTGATGGAGGGAAGGAAGGAAGGAAATGGTTCAAGTTCTTTGGATCTGCTGTTACAATATCACCTCTTTTCATGGACATATTGGTTTCAAACACTGCGGCAAAATATACTTGGGATACTCAGTATCTTAATGGATTTGGAGGTCAAAGGCCTAGGTCATAGTGGTCAGTTAAATTTTAAAGTTTAAATTCAGATCTCTCCATAGAGATCCTGACATATTTATGTGCCCCTTTGAAATGCAAATGGAACAATAGAAAATGGAAAAAAAATGCTAAACAAATGCAGAATGATTTAAGAATGAAGAATAAATGGTATTGGCCAAATACTGCTTAGCACAGACAATAAATGATGAATTAATGACAATAAACTGTAAATGATGAATAAGAAACCATAAAGAAATATTACTTTTAAATGTAACTGTTGAAAGCTGTTTTGAACTACCGGTATGCTCAAATATCAAATTCCTGATTGCTACTGAATACTTTCTGCCATCCCCAATTTTTACCAAGCGTCAACCAATTAAATGTTTTTGTCTATCATCAAAACCATTTAAACCCTTTGCCAGAAAAATATTTAAACTATTATTAAATCATAAATGTTTACTTCAGTTGGTACAAATCTGTTATTGAAAAAGAAATTTAAAATTTTCCAAATTACTTTCCTAATATGGGCATTTGAAATATTTACAAATGCATTTCCAAACTATTCTTGAATGAACATATTAAATAAAAAAATGCAGAACTTGTAAATGATAAACAGTAAGTGGTGAGGTATAAATGAGATGGTTAACTGAAATGTAAATTCAGATGAAATTCATTTTTGAGGGGTACATAAATATTTCAGGGTTTGCATCATGCCAATGGCTTTAGATTCACCAGTATACATGGAGCATCCAATGGAATGATTGTTCAGAAGTCAAAGCAAAGCCCACAGGGCAAATTATTTTTAGTATTTGGTGTAAATTGCTGAAAATCATAGGAATTGGCTGATCTTCCATTTTCAAAAATGGATTTTTCATAGACTTTGCATACATGTTCATCCAAGATCAAAGTAACACATTTTATGACTTGGTAATCTATTACGGGGATTGGCTTGTTGTCTCCTGTCCATCATCTGTTCTCCATTGATTAGCATGTCTCTTGTCCATCTGTTTTCCATTGATTGGCATGTTTATTATTGCTACTTCTGAACTACTTGGAGAAACACCTCAAAACTGTATTCAAAAGTTCATCCCAAGGACTAGTAGATATTAAATGATAATTTGGCCTCTAGGGCATCAAATAAGAACACCATGGTGGCTATCTTAAAATTCTGATCACTACTCCTTCTGAAAAGATGGTCATATCTGTATGAGGCTTTCACAAAAACACTTTTTTTGATGTCCAGTTGGTCCTACCTGAAAACGGTGCCAATCTGACATTGAATATGGCTGCCATGGTAGTCATGAAAATATTTTTACTGTTACTCTTTAACGGGTGGTCATTCTGAAACAAGGTTTTATGAAAGGACTTCTTGTAATGTCTAGTTGCTTTTACGTGAAAATGGCACCCTTTGGACTTCTAATGTGAAAATTTTATTACTACATCTGAATGAATGGTCTTATTGAGATAGGGTTGTTGCTACAATACTTCTCATACTGTCCAGTTGGCCCTACATGAAAATAGTGCCCATTAAACATCCAATATGGCCACTTAGCAGCCCTTTTAAAACTTTTATCACTACTCCTTAGCAGATTGTAAAAGCAAAATAAACTTTTCATTAAATTATTTGTGATGTCTACTTTGTCCTAAATGAAAATAGTGCTAATCAGACCTCCAGTTTCATGGCCACGGTGGCCAACTTTTGAATTTTTTTTATTAATATCAGTAATATCATACCTGTTACTATTGCATATCCAGTACTTTTCTGGGAGGAAAATACCCAACCAAATGAAGGAAATTCCATCCTCCCATTAGGGTAAACCAAAAATTGTAACAGAACACTGGATAGCCCTGGGTGAAAACCCCATACATCTCCGGCATCAATAAAAGACATTCTTCATATATTTTTTAGTCGCCATGTTCTAATATTCAACATTGTTTACGTAAAAAAGATTAGCCACCACTTTGTGGGTCAACAAGTGTATTATTAATCTCTTTGTTTGGTCTTTTCTTCATGAACTTAAGGATTAAACTTTAGATTTTTTGTCAGTTTAATTAAGCTCTCTTGAGAGTTTTTTTAGGCAATTGTTCCATACACATGGTATATATCTTGGCAATTTATTTTCACCCTTCTAAGGGTGTTTTTCAGTTTGTTTGCTTTATTAATATTCAAATAACAGTTTCTAAACAGCCAAGGGTAGGTAATTTATTTTAATTTCCCTATCCTTTCTTACTACAATCTACAGACTAATCTGCCAGTCATTTTATTCACCTTACCTGTATCAAGAATTTTGACATTTCATACATGATAAGTAGGTCACATACCAGTTCATCACTTCATCTACCATGCTTGTTTATTGAACCCCCATTCTTTCACCCTTTTCATTTCAGATAACCTTCCTTAATTTTTTCCCTTATAATTAGCAATTGTAACTTGCTTTTTTTGTAATTTTTACTAGTCCATTGCTGTTTGACTTAATTATTGTGACTTATTATTGCTTTTTCTGTCCTTACGTTCATCATTGCTTCCTTTTTAACATTTAATCTTAGTGAACACCCATGTAAGGTGGGTTTTTTTGTAGATTATATTAGCGTAGACTTAGTTTACATTTGGCTACTTTGATGCAATCTGCATATCAATCTTCTCTCAGCATCTTTTTTCAGTAACAACATCTAAGCAAGGCATGGGTAAGTGTGGCCACAAGAAATCACCCTCGGACACACATCCCACTTGTTTATCCTGTATGCACTGTAAGAGGACAAATGTCTGTCCACTTTGTAGCCTTTGGTCTGATGAGATATGAGATATCATGGATAGTTGACAAACCGAACAAGCAAGGAAAATGTTATCCTCATCTTTGTCAGAGTTTTCCAGGTTGTCTCTGTAAGATTATCCAGGTCTCATCAGAAACTCATAAGATTAGTGGGCCTCCTCCCAAGGGATGGTATAAATGGGTGAAGAATGAGTTGCACCCTCCCAAGAGGGAGGAGCAGCACTGTCCTCATTCTGTGAGGGTAATAGCAACAAGTATTGCAACATTAAGAATAGTTTACCCCCCAACCAAAAAAACCCCCTACATATTGCTAATGTTCCAAAATTGATAGGGCTCCTGCACAAAAATGATTTTTATTTTCCAAGAGTTTCAGGATTCATTTTTAAAGTCTGATGTATTGATTCAAGACTCAATACTGCAGTTGAAGGCGCTTGTGCAAAAATCTTTTAGTTACCAGATTCAACCATGGCTACTGACGTAATATGACAATTGTTGCAAAATTGTTGACTGCAAAGTTACAGTGAAAAAATAACGTATTTTCTCTAAGAAAATTTTTAGTTTAGCTTTTTAATATCAAATTCGAGGACATTTGTTATGAGAAAAAGTAATTTTCAAGGAAGTTTCCAGGATATCTTCGTTGAATTCAAATTCTTCCAGGACCTTAAAAATCAGGAGGGCACAGGAACCCTGGATAGTCGTAGTGGCATGGAGTTTATACTAAAGATTTTTTATAACATGTAGTTGATTTAAAATGAAAATGGTGCTGATCAGACCAACAATATGGCCACCATGGTAGTCATACAAAAAATCTGGTTAGAGCTACTTTCCTGAACCAGTGGTCACATAGACATACAGAAAAACTTCTTTTGAAATCTTATCCCTCTTCCTCATGAAGAGATGTTCATTGCCAAATTTCATGAATTTCGCTACTTTTACTAAAAAGATGGCCATACCAACATAAAAAACCTTAACACTTCTTTCTTGCAATACATAATTGGTTCTAAATGGTGCAGATCAAGCCACCAACATCATAGCTGGCAACCCCCCAAGTATAAAAATACTGATTGCTTATGACAAAAATACTGATTTTCAGGACCAAATACTAATTTTTTAAAATTTTAATGCATATGTAACTACTTACAACATATACAACCATCAGTAAGGTAGGACAGTGCCTTACATAATTATTTAATGTCAAAGATGCATGTGTTGCACACTTGCACCTTCTGGATGGTAACTCTGTTCCATTCGGGTGCCCATTCAGAAGGTGCAAGAGTGCAACACACTCAGACACAGGCTGTTTATATGAGCCTTTCCCACACCTTGTTTTTTTCTTTTTTTTTCTAACATTACCGATTCCAATTTACCAACTTTCGTTGATAATCTCAATTCTGTGTGATTTTCTTCCTGAACTGTTTTAATTCTAACATATGAGTAATCCTTTGCGTTTTTACTGTCTGGAAAACTTGTGCGAAATAAATCGCCGGCAACACTAGGAACTGAAAGAGGACGGTTCATTGCTAAAAGAAATTTAATAAACTGAATTTCGATTGAATTACATCAAGGTTCTTTCTGGAATTTATATAGCTCCAAGTTCAGGCTGAGTTGTATATGAAGAAGCAGCAAGCTGATGTTTATTAGCTTTTTCGTGCTCATGCATTTCATGTGCACCTCCATACCCAACAGCCAAATCACATTACACAATTTGCAAAACGTAAAGTCTTCTCCTTTACTAGATGATTTCACAAATCTAAACAAGACGGCACAATTGTCCTTTCAGTCCTGTTTTCTTGTCTTTTCTGGAGAAAATTCTGAATATTCTGCTTTCCTATTCAACATGATTAGAAGTTGAATATTACGAAGATGAGACAGTGGTAGTGGTAACTGTTTGCGAAATCCAATATGGCGGATAAAGCAGGCATGGTAGCCTCGATTTCGAATGAACCAATCATATTGTAGAACTGTATTCCTATATACATGCGATACATTTCATCAGAATGGAACTGTGTGCACGTTCTAAACTGAAAATTGCAAGGAAATTTTATATTATTTTTTTAAAATAAAAAAACATTTTTTGCCAAAAAAACCTACACCCGTATTCAGGTCCAAAATACGGGACAAATACGGACAGTTGGCAGCTATGCAACATATCTATGCTTTCATGAAGGAGTTTTGGAAACCAGACCAATTCACCTTGATGGTCAGGTCATTGCTTACATGTTTCTACTTCACTGAGCTTGTGAACACAATGACATATGTCAGTGAAATTTGACGAAACATTGTGTTTAGTTGATTTCCAATGATCAAGTTGATATTCAGTGCTCTGACATTGATTTTAAGGTCAAAAGTCATGTTTCTGATCTTGGTTGTTTGTGGTTATATTTAATGAATACCTTGAATAATACCACTTAAATAACTTCTTTTCCCCAAAAAATATAATTATAAATTTAACTAAACTTAGAATGTGGGTATATCTTGACACTGTCCAAGACAAGTTAAATTTTCTATCCATTATATCAAGTTTAATGTTAAAGGCCATGACAAAGAATTTCGGATGCTGGAGGTTGCGGGTTTGAATCCCCACTGGGTCATACCAAAGACTTATAAAAATGGTACTAGCAGCTGCCTCGCTTGGCTCTTAGCATTAAGAGGTTAGTGTTAGGACTGGTCGGCCTGGTGTCAGGATAATGTGACTGGGTGGGACATCATGCTACATGTCTGCGGCATGATGCCCCAGTGCTAGACATCACTATAAACTGCATCACTGCAGATATTGTAACAATACGACTGATAAATTGTTAAAGCTATGTTAAAAATCTAAATCACGCACACATACACAAAGAATTTTATACTGTACTAGGTGTCTTGTAAACATGTTAGCTTTGTCAGGTAAGAAAATAATTCTGTTACCAAATTTGGTATGTTGTTGTTGATTCAATAGCTTGACAGTTGGATGTGGTAAATAGATTGACATGCAGTGTATAAACCAAAATCAAAGCTTGACAATTGCCTCAAAGTTATTTTCACAAGTTGCGGCTCGAGTAATGATTAATTAATCTGCAGACAAACATATCAACAATCAGTGGAGTCATTATTGTTCGCAAACGCCATGTAATCTGCATTCTGATGATACTTAATAAAAGTGAATCCAAATCAAACAGTTCATTTTCAGTATGGATCGAGGCACAAAGTATTTTTTGCTAAATGACAAATCCTCCAAGAGTGAGTGATATGCAGTATACAATAAAAGAACCCAAAATATATGCTACTCTCACAAGATCCAACTTTTTATAATGTTGGTATATGTACCTCATTTTACAAAAGAATTTGTCAATAAATGCACCTAAAGCAAGTGACACACTGTCAGATTATGAACTTGAACCTGGCTTTTTCAGAGACACAATGCTTGTGACATGACTGTATATAGGAGATAGAATGTTCTTTCTTCTGATGATTAAATTCAGCTAATTATAACTAGTGTTGATCCTCAATATTCCAAAGTAAAATTTAAAATTCTGTTGTTTTTCAGTTTAATGCCATTTCTCGGCGCAAGATGAGCTATACATGTCGGCCAGCATAATTGGTGGAGGAAGAACCTGAGAAAAGCCCAGTAAGAACCACCAAACCACAGGAAGCTAATGGCTGCTTTTTCTCAAACACACATTGGTTAAGCCCAAGACTTGAACCTATGCAAACATAGGTGAGATGGCAGTGATCAGTAAAGGTGAGCATCTTATTTATCTAGGAATATGTTTTATCCAGTTGTGAAAACTGAGAGTATATACAGAGGGAAGACACAAAATAAACAGGAAGGTTTCAAGAATTTATTTTGTGAGATACTTTTATGCTACATTCATCACGATTTTTATATTAAATGCTGGGCACTGTGCCCACTTACTCCATTTATGTAATATGTTATTAGCTGCTAGCACTGATTGTTTCTCTATCAAACCTTCTGTAATACAAGAACACATATAAATTCACATTAGCAATCACAAAAGGTATATAACATTCATGATTTCTTCTTTCATTGCATTTCAGGTTCTGTTTTCACATCATCTGTGGTCTGTATTGTTTGTTGGCTACTTTCAGTTTCAATATGCTTTGTATTGGTATCTTCCGAGTCTTTAAATTGGCCATCACCACTGGAGACTGGTGTATTTTCCTCACTTTTATAACTTCTCAAGTCTTTTTGTTCCTCTTCCTCCATCTCCCCATCTACTCCTTCCTGCTCCAAACCCTTTTGTTTTTCTTCCTCTTCATCTATTTCCTTTTTACCGTTATCTTCTTTCTCTTGATACTTTAGCAAATCTGTAGTACCAAGTCCTACAGGAATAGGAGATAAAGGATTACATGTGTGCACATTTCATATTAAGTTTAATAAACAGGTTTTATAATTCTACCTTTTATGAACTCTGATGATCAGAATATTGAACTTTGTCAATTAATTCTAAAAAGTTTTAATAAAAGAGACACAAATTTAAATTCATTTGTTTTAAATTTTCTAACTTCAAACAATATGTTTTTTTTTCTTGTATGACATTATGATCATGATGTCATTCATGATATTATCTCACAATAATACATTGTCTATCACAAGTACATTGAACGATACATTTTATGACCACCCGATGTTTAATAGTCCTCTATGTATGCACTACTTGGGTATGGTTGACTGGAGATTATTGACCAATGGGTCTCACTGAGCTTTACCTTTAGTCAAGGTATGTGTTTATACTTCAAATAAACAATATACAAAAACCTAAAATTGTTTATTAAACTTGCCATGACTGTAAATTCTGACCTTCACTATCCAGAATCTATAGGTTTCTTTATTAGCAGAATTGCAAGTCATCCACAAATTTTGGTCGTGGAACTTACTCAAGAACAGAAGTTATTTTGAAAAACCGACCCATAACGACCTTCATCTTTTGACCCCATTATTAATAGGACCCTTCTATAACTTAAGTGCAAGCCCTCAACATACTCTGGTCATCAAGGTACATTGTATCTAACTAAAGTTATCATTAAAATACCCAAACAAACTTGTCATTTTCTGTAACACTGACCTTAACCTCTGACCCTTTATAACCCCAAATCAATACATTTCTTTCTTACCCAATGCATATGTCATTCACAATCTATGGCAGAGGTCCATAGTCAAGAACTGCAATATTTATGCAGGAACCATTTTTCTTTCAATCACAATGACCTTTAGCTTTGATCTTTCTTAAACCCCAATTTCAACAGGCTTCTTCCTTGTACAAATTCAAGTATCCACAAAGTTTGGTCCAGGTCTGTGATGAAGAGCTATGTTATTGTGTAGAAGCCATTTTTCTTCTTTCACTCATAGTGACCCTGAGATTTGACCCAAAAATCTATGAATTCTTCATACCCCTAGTGCAAGATATCCACAAAGTTTGATCCAGGTATGTATGCACAGCTAATGTTAATGTGTGGAAAAACGATTTTTATTCTATCAGTCACAGTAAACTTGTGCTTTTATCTTTTGCCCAAGAATAAATAGACTTCTTCCTTACCCAAAGTGCAAGCCATTCACAAAGTCTGGTAACAGTAAATGGGGAAGAACTCTTTTAAGTGATTTTGTGGAATCCATTTCTCTTTCAGTCGGTGACCTTTGACCCAAAACTGAAAGACTTTCCTTTCTTGAAGAGTAAGACATTCACAAAGTTTGGTAACTGTAAATGACTGAGAACTTGAGTTATTGTGAGGAAACAAAATTGGTGGGAAACATTGTAAAATATTATGCTTGGACCGAAGGTAGGTTTACAAAGAATAAGAGATGGTTTTGTGAAAGGAAAGCTGTGATTTCTTTTCTATCATTATCAATTTAAAGTTTTTGATATGGTTATAAAATCTGAATCTTACATTAACACATACTGGATTTATAAACCAAATCCCAACACATGAAAAAGATGAGAAATATCTTTAAAAAAGGGGCCCACATCATGTCATCCTATTTCCTACTAATCTTAAAATGTGACAGATTTTCTACCCGAGTCTGGTGAAAGTCCAACATCATCATCCTCAAAAAATTCCTCTAAAGCACCATTGTTGTCATCTGGAACAAAGTCTTCCAGATCAAGCTTTTTTTCACTCTCTGGTGTGCTGGGTAATCCTAAAATACAAATATATGACACGGCTTTATAATACAGTCACGATTGTACATACCTAAGCAAATGCTTACACAAGCAATTCCTACCTCTCCAAACTAAACATCTGAGTTGTTAATAAACAGCTGTATTTATGCGAGATGGATGTGAAAGGGAGACAACCGGCAAATTCATTACAGTTTTCTCACTGCTCTGGTGGCCTAGTGGTTAAAGCATCAGCCTCGGATGCAGAAGGTGGCAGGTTCAAACCCCAGCTGAGTCATACCAAAGACATATAAAAATGTACTAACAGCTGCCTCGCTAGGCACTTATCATTAAGAGGTTAATGTTAGGACTAGTCGGCCTAGTGTCAGGATAATGTGACTGGGTGGGACAGGATGCTACATGTCTGTGACATGATGATCCAGTGTTAGACATCACTATAAGCTGCCACACTGCAGACATTGTAGCGATATGGCTGAAATATTGTTAAAGCTACGTTAAAAATCCAAATCACACACACACACACACACACACACACACACTGTTATCCTGTGGTGAAGTCATCAAAAGTGTATAATAATGATTACTATGACAGAATGCTGTCTCTTCTTATAGGGTATGTAAGAAATGCTCCAGCATCCTATGCCACTAATAGACTTGAGAAGACTAAACTTCAGGGCAATGTTGAAATGTCAAATACAATAATTACTCTCAATTCTCCCGTGTTTCTTGTACTGCTCAATGTCGTGCTCAAACACCTCCTGAAATACAACCTGCCTCTCCTTAAGCTGTGTCTGGTGTCTCTTTTCAAATGCCTGCACCTTTTGGACATGCTCTTTGGCAATTTGCACTGAAACAGAGAACATACTGATAAACAAAACACATACTGGAACATAAAACAGATACTGATAAACACATACTGCAGCATAAAACAGATACTGATAAACAAAACAGATACTGATAAACATAACAGATATTGGTAAACAAAACATGCGCTGCAACGTAAAACAGATACTGATAAACAAAAGGATTCTGAAAGAGGATTCATATGCTGATGAATTGTTTTACATCACAGCAACATGATAAATTTTGTAACTTGCCTAGGCAAGATAATTAAAGTGCCTTGCATGACACAAAACAACTGAACAAGTCTCAAGTTTGTTAAGTCATGTTGAAATAAAACTTCTCATAAAATTAAAGATAGCAAATTTCATACAAAGGAGCACATTATTGTTATTATTATTATAATTATTAACAAATTCCTACTTATTTCTATAAACTGCCAATAAAAAAGTGGTAAGATATTATTCTGACATATGCCCCAATTCCATTTACCTCTACATATTTGTCAGTCTAATGTAACTGTCCCCTGCTTTCATGAAACCTGGTATCCACCTCTGCTGAGATGCAAATATTTTCCTATCACCAACACTCCTAAAAGCGTTCACAACTTTTATAAACTATTTTGCTTTATCAAAATGAAATTGTAAATTTTTCATATATTTACTTTTAGTGATCAATAATTAAATCATACAACAGAAATTTATCCGCTTAAGAATTCTGCTTCATATTTACCAGTTTGTGAGTTATTCATCATTTTTTATTAACAAAATAAACATTTATAACTAAAGAATATATTAATTTTTGTACTTTCATTGCATCACCGCCAGGCACCTCCGTCACAAAACTTAACATTCTGTGTAATAAATATTATTCCAGTCTGGAAAATCTTACGCTACATGAACAAATACAACCTTTTGGTTGGTCAGAATATTTCTGAATAAGATTTTGAGTCTGGTAAAGTTTAGATTGAAAAGCCAAACAATATGTCCCATAATGTAATACCAAAAATGTCCTCCCCGACAGATACCATTATACCATATCTCTTCTGCATTAAACAGACCCAAATGCAAACATCACCTAGATTATAACATAATGTGCTGGTAGATCAGCCTCTACCCATTTTGTCTTACTGAAAATTTAAAACAAGCAACATAACAAGGCTATGCTGGTATATTTATAGTTCCACCACGTCAAACTTTACTCTTCCTCATTGGGGCCCCGAGTGGCCGAGTGGTCTAATGAGCTCTCTGTTACGGATCACGGCTATCTCACCTCTGTCTGTGTGGGTTCGAGTCTAGGATTCGACAAATGCAGATATGTGAGAAAGCTTGCCAGTAGCTTCTCGTGGGTCAGTGGTTCTTTCCGGGGATTTCCCAGTTTCTTCCTCCACCATTAATACTGGCCGCCATGTATAGCCTATCATGTGCTGAAAAATGGCGTTAAGCCCCACAACAACAACAACAACAACTCTTCCTCATCTCTTCACCAATGACTAATATAAGGACCACCAGCTGTTGCCTGGTATGACTTGATTCCAAATCTGCTGGCATATTTGTAACTCCCTCCACTTTATCAAGATCATCTGTTTTTATAATTGTAGCAAAGGCAATAAATTCTGTACAAAGCAAAAACACATGACCCATGAATGGTGAACAGCACTACTTCTGTTCTTTACATTTCATTGGCTGCCTATTGTTAGCACTCACTTGACATGCATGAATGAGTTGTCTCTTGCTCACGATGACTTCCTGATTCATCATTGATTAAATATACTGAACAGTTCCCATGCAATTACTTGAAAATTAAGATTAAAGCCAGGGGATTACTGATGAAATGCACAGACAGTACATCAGCCGACGGCATGCAGTATCAGAAAAGCAGGGGTGTATGCCGCAATTATTCAAAATTTCACGCCTGAGCATGCAGAAATTGTGATGGGTAATAAAATCTCTTAAAGTTGTTAGCCCCCTCTACAAAAGAATGTGAAGACGGGTACAATCTTATAATCAATACCATAGGCATAAGTGACCAACCATTTTGTATTTCAGGAGGCAGTGGGGTATGCCAAAATATTTGAGAGGTTAGTATTAGGACTGGTCAGCCTGGTGTCAGGATAATGTGACTGGGTGGGACATGATACTACATGTATGTGTTGCATGATGCCCCAGTGCTAGGCATTACTATAAACTGCCACACTGCGGATATTGTAGCAATATGACTGAAAAATTGATAAAGCTATGTTAAAAATCCAAATCACACAAACACACACACACACCAAAATAATACAAAAAATTATGGTTTTGGGGGCATTTAGACTGAAATCATGGCAAGTGATTTTTTTAAAAGTCACTTGTCCTGGGCCTGTGTCAGAAAAAATTGATTTGGGTACTGGATCACATCATTTCAAACTGTACAGTAAGCACTGATTTTAACTATAAAAGTGGATTACCATAAAGACTGCCAAAAGTTCTTTCTATACCCATAAGCCTGTCACATTTAATTTTTGTCTTTCCATCTTTTTCTTTATTTATCATGGTTCATAAAGCCCTGGAATGTTTTTCCAAAGGTCTTTATAAAGGGTTTTGAAAGACCACAAATTTCCAAGACCATTTGGGTAGCCTAAGTGGTTAGAGCATCTGCCTCAGATGCAGGAGGTCGCGGGTTTAAACCCCTGCTGAGTCATACCAAAAACATATAAAATGGTACTAGCAGCTGCCTCGCTTGGCACTCAGCATTAAGAGGTTGGTGTTAGGACTGGCTGATCTGGTGTCAGGATCATGTAGCTGGGTGGAACATGATGCTACATGTCTGCAGCATGATGCCCCAGTGCTAGACATCGCTATAAACTGTCATACTGCAGATATCATAGCAATATGACTAAAATTGTTAAAGCTATGTTAAAATTAAAACAAAAACACAAGACACACAAGTTTTCAAAGAGTTTTCAAAGACTTCCATTATTTTTCATGAAGCATTTTATAATACAAAATCTGACCTATTTCCATACTACTTTGTTTATCACTGCCTAAACAGGTAAAAAAGTAGAAGAGAAAACACTGAAAGAAAAATTAATTAACATGCCACTATCGCAAACTGACACTGCTCAGTGAAGCGACCAACCACGTCATATATCGTTTAATCCACTAAATTTTATCCCATTTTATTTATCTGTCCTTGATTTGGAAAAATATAGAACTTACAAAAAGTCTGAATTAAAAATTGATACATCCTTTTCCGTTTTAATGCTTTGTATTCTCTAAGAAAAATTCATGAACTTCTGGGAAAAATTCAAAGAGTTTTTTAAAACATCCAAGGCAATTTCATGGATAAAACCAACTTTTTCAACATTCAAGGAGTTTTTAATATCAACCTCACAATTAAGGATTTTTAAGGTTGTATGAACCATATTTTTGTCTATACTTACAGTTCTGGTTTCCTTATTCACCAATGACAAAATGAACATTACAAAGAAATTTTACTGCTGTGGTCAATCTACCTTTAATCAATTAAACTTACTTATAGTTCTGGCTGCCTTATTCACCAACAACAAAATGTTGTACAAAATGAACATTCATCCATCCAATCATCCATCTCTACCTGTACATCTGTCTGTATATTCATCTACCTATCAATATCTGTTTAATTTAATCCATACATCCATTAATCAATTACTCTATGCCTATTGCTCTCAAAAAACCTTTCCACCTATCAAGCCATCAATCCATTTATCTGTCTGTCCATCTCAATCTATCTAAACATCAAACATACACCCACAATTTGCATAATAAATTACCTTTAACTTTATTCAGCTCCTTGAATCTCTTTTCCCGATATGCCTTGAGCTGTGAATCATGCGAGATCTTGGCTTTCAGAAGTTCCTCTTCTTCACTGATGTTCTGAAGTCGAACTAGTGCTGCCTCCACTTTGTCATATTCCTCTTCAACTTGGGCTGCAAGTAAAACCAGAATGTAATCAAGAATAATATAGTTTACTTCTACTAAGCTGTTGGTTGTGTACCAGTAATTTACCTTGATTAGCCACAACAGCTGCAGCCTCACATAAAATGCATGCAGTCAACTTGTATAACTGCAATACTCATTCACATGTATAATACACAGTGATGTTGCTGAATGGAACCTACCAAGATACACAATATATAGTTATTAATATGGAAAATGAGCCACTGAATACACATTTATTCCATCTTTCAACTGTACTGATCAGAAAGAGCCTTCTGTGTAAGCTAGGATGTATATAGCATGGAAGAATCTCTATGATCATAAGCTAAATATAAATATTTAACCTATGTCAGTAAAGCACAACATGTAGATAACAGTGACCTTTCTTTGTATGGGTTTAGCACCAAGAGACATACATCCAAACGTCAAGTTTCCTGATTTGAACACAGACACACCAAATTTTAATCAAGTCATTGAAGAATGAAATATAGGTCAGCACAAAGTTTCATTAGTTCAGGTATGATAGTACACATGTAGCATTCCAGATGATCCTGTGGTCATTAGCTAAATACACCATCTTAAACTCTAACCCATAATAAGGATAGGTCATGATGAGCTTTTTCATCATATATGTTGGATACTAACTAAATTTCATGATTCTAGCATGAACAATGCCTGAGAAATAACAAAAATTATAAAAATACTGAATCTAAGTTAGCGAGGAATAAAATATATGCCTTATTAACGTACTTCAAGATGTACACCCTCACCAAGTTTCGTGGTTTCAGACAGGACAGTATGTACACAACATGCCAAAAACTTTCATGGTCATTACCTACACATAACTTCTTGACCTAAGCCAGTAAAATGTCAAATATATGCAGCAGTGACCTTACTTTCTCTATGAGTGTGGTACTAATAGAACTGTATAAGAAAAGTAAAAACAGAATTTAACCCAAATCACTGAAGTGTGGAATATGATTTGTAGTAATGAAGGTGTAGTACTCGTTCAGATGTATTCTCTCACCAAGTTTAATAATTCTAACTATAGCAGTTTGCATACAGAACAACAAAAACCTATGTGGTTACGATTTAATACAAAAACTTAACCAAAGCCAGTAAAATACAAAATGCAGATCACTGTGACCTTCTTTTGCTATATGGATGTGGTATTAAGTTTGGATGTAGTATCTAGCTTGATGATTCTAGCATAGACGGAATTTGAGAAATAAACATAAAACAATTTAATTCATGTCAGTGAAATATGAAATATGGTTCACAGTAACCTATCTCTCTCAATATATCGACCTTGATGCAGTCACTCTTGAATGTTAAACAACAGGCAGTGCTCAGTTAAGTGAAAGGACTGATAGAAGAGTAATAATAAGAAAGGTAGAGATAAGTCAAAGAGTGTCAATCTACTTCTTCATCCCTTCATACTCAGATCAATCTGACTAACATGGCATGAACCTCAACCAGCACATCCCCGAGAATCACTAGGTCTTACCTGTATGATATCGAGATCTAGAACAGTAAACGACCGACACACCATCATTTACCACCTACTTGTCAAGATGCATTACCTCATCAAGTTTCATGACTCCTGGTATAACAGTATCTATACAGGGAAAAAAAACCTGAGCTAAATGCAGAAACTTAACCATGAATGTACCTGTACCAATAATGTACATGTTCTACAGTTAGTCCCTTACTCTGCAGGTAGGTGCTAAGATACCCACTCCAAACTTTAGCCTCAAAACAAGGAATAAAGAATGGTAGTGATGCAGTCAGACTGTACATATGTATGTGCTTTTATATGTACAGATGCCAGTTCCAAAGCTGGGGTAGTACAACAGCTTGTAGAGGTGATGAATTATATCCCTTAACCAGTGGCTGATCAAACCACACTTGCTACTTTCGTCAAGTAAAACAAAAGTCAATACTGTAGTTGTTCCTTGAAATGAATTATGACTTTCTAGAACTTTCACACTTTGGAAACATTTGACTATCGCAGATTGAATCACAAAAGCATTTAGTTACATGTCTTAAGAAAAAGAAATCTAATTCTCACAGCAAATTCAGCAAAATATGTTTTGAAATGAATAACTCTTTGCAATGCCTGTCCATAAAAGACAATTTTAGGAACCCCAAATAAAGATATTCTTCTGTTATTGTCAATGATGAAAATGAAACCAACTGGACAATGATGGCAGACAACAAGCCAATTCCCCGTTTTTCACTGGACAGCTGGACAAAACAACTGACAAGCCAAGTACCCATGTTTTGTTTGCCAGGTGGACAATGACGCAAGAAAAATGAACAAATTCCCGTTTTTCACTGGTCTAATCAGTAACAAGCTGTATATAAAATTAGATTCAAATTTAATAATAATCAAGGGCATTATAACTCCACTGAACAAAGCAAAATGCTGATTATCATGGGCTATAACTCCAGTGTGTGTGATTTGGATTTTTAACATAGCTTTAACAATTTTTAAATCATATCTCCACAATGTCTGCAGTGTGGAAATTCACAGTGGTGTCTAGCACTAGGGCATCATATCGCAGACGTGTATCATCATGTCCCACCCAGTCACATTATCCTGGCACCAGGCATACCAGTCCTAACACTAACCCCTTAATGCTGAATGCCTAGTGAGGCAGCTGTTAATACCATTGTTATAAGTCTTTGGTATGACTCAGCCAGGTTCAAACCCATGACCTCCCACATCTGAGGCAGAAGCTCTAACCACTAGGCCACTGGAGCAGTTTTTATAACTCCCCTTAACAAAGCAAAATGCTGATGATCAAGGGCTATAACTCTACTAAACAAAGCAGAATGCTGATGATCAGTCTCATGAAAATCAAACTGCATACTGAATTTTGTTAAAATCCACTAATAATTATGGGGGTTATTGTGCAGAAAGGAAAGTGTGTGGGTGGGTCTAACAACAGGAGGAATAATCCCTACATACTTCAAAATACTGATGTCATTTTCACAAGTAAATAGCAGACCTGACACACTGGCTCTGTGGTTTTGTATATCGTTGTCGTTCGTTTGTCGAGTCAACGAGGACCATTTTAGTCATCCAAGGGTTGGAGGGGCTGGTTCTGTTCTGTGTGTGCGCAGGTGGCTGATGAGGCCAATCCTTGCACGGAAGGTTCGTTTGCACAAGGGACAAGGGATGAGTGGGACATCTCCAGGAGGGTTGATGGCACAGGTTTTTCTGGCTTGCCTCTTCAGCTCTGCAGCTGCTGTCCTGCTAGATTCGCTCAACTTGGAGCCTTTGTGCATGGAGGAACGCCAAGTGACTCAATCGCTTGCTGTTTGCTCCCAGGAATCGGGTTTATGTTGAACGCTTTCAATGCAGCTATCAGATTGTCTTTGAAGCGTTTCTTCTGACCTCCATGGGATCGCTGTCCTTGCTGTAGCTCGCCATAAAAGAGTCTCTTAGGCAGCCAGTGGTCTGGCGTGCATACAACATGTCCTGCCCAGTGTAGCTGGGACTGCATCAAGATGGTGTGGATGCTGGGGAGACCTGCTTGGGTGAGTACCTCAGTGTCTGGAGCCTTTGCCTGCCACTTGATGTTGAGGATTTTCCTGAGACTTGTGGCGTGAAAGTGGTTCAGCTTCCTGGCATGGCGTTGGTATACCGCCCATGTTTCGCATGCGTAAAGTAGTGTGGGGAGCACAACTGCCCTGTAGACCTTTAGTTTGGTCTGGATGCTGATGCCTCTTCTATTCCAGATGTTGGGATACAGTCTGCCGATAGTTGTGCTGGCTCTGGCAATGCGGAGGTTCACCTCGTCATCAGTAGTGACGCTCTGTGACAACATGCTGCCAAGGTAGGTGAAGCGGTTCACTACGTCAAGTTTATGGCCATTGACGGTGATGTTGGGCTCAACATAGGGCTTTCCAGGGTCCGGCTGATGCAGGACTTCAGTCTTCTTGGTACTGATGGTGAGACCAAAGCTTGAGCTGGCGCTGGAGAACTTGTCAACGCTGCGTTGTAAGTCGGCTTCTGAGCCAGTGTTGAGGGCGCAGTCATCAGCAAATAAGAATTCCCTGATGGTGTCTGTCATAACCCTGGTTTTCGCTTGAAGCCTCCTAGGGTTGAACAGTTTTCCATCTGTACGGTACCTGATGCCGACTCCAACATCTCCATCTCTGAAAGCATCAGTCAGCATGGCAGAGAACAATAGACTGAACAGTGTCGGTGTCAGAACTCGACCCTGCTTGACGCCACTGATTACTGGGAATGGCTCAGATGTCTCTCCATTGTCCTGGATTCGTGCCTGCATGCCGTCGTGGAAATGCTGCACAATGGATATAAATTTTCTCGGGCATCCATACTTTGCCATTATCTTCCACAAACCTTCTCAAAGGCCTTTGTCAAGTCGACGTAGATGGAGAAAAGGTCGGTGTTTTGCTCTTGACATTTCTCTTGTAGCTGCCTCGCAGCAAACACCATGTCGATGGTCCCACGTTCTTTTCAGAATCCACACTGGCTCTCTGGCAGGAGTCACTGGTCAACGTGTGCAGTGAAGTGGTTCAGGATTCTAGCGAGTATCTTTCCTGTGATTGAGAGCAAGGCTATACCCCGGTGGTTGTCACAGGTCTGGCGGTTCCCTTTGCTCTTACACAGGTGGATTATGGAAGGGTCATTTAATTCCTGGGGGACTGTCTCTTGCTGCCACATCTATAAAAACAGTTGGTGGAGCCTTTCTATCAAGGCTGTGCCCCCTTCCTTGTAGACTTCAGCTGGGATGGAGTCTGAACCAGGGGCTTTGCCACTGGAGAGCAGACATATCACTTTCTGTGTATCGAGCAAGGTTGGAGGGTCATCCAGTGCTTTGTTGATGGGTAATTGGGGGAGATGACTGATGGCTTCATCATTGATGGATGAAGGGCGATTCGGGACGCTGTCAAAGTGTTCAGCTCATCGTTCAAGAATCTTCTCTTTGTCAGCGATTAGTGTGTTCCCGTCTGCACTGAGAAGAGGGGATGATCCAGAGGATGTAGGTCCATACACTTCTTTCAGGGCATTATAGAAGTTCTTCATGTCACGCCTGTCTGCGTAGTACTGGATCTCATCAGCTTTGTTGCACAGCCATGTGTCTCACATCTGATGGAGTTTCTGCTGTACAATTCTGCGTATATTGTTGTATGCATCTGTCCAGAAGGTGTTCTTGGGGTTGTTGAGGTAGGTTTGATCAAGGCCATGTTTCTCATCCAGCAACTGCTTGATCTCATCGCAGTTCTCATCAAACCAGTCTTGGTGCTTTCTGGTTGAGGGTCCTAGAATTTCCGAAGCTGTGCCATAGACCAGCTCTCTGAATGCTGCCCAGTCGGTCTCCACATTCTGATTGTCCAGAGGGGTGGATTTCAGACGTTCTTCCAGGGCATCCACGAGAGACTGTTTAGTACTGGTGTGTTTCAGCTTGGTTGTGTTTAGTCGTTTAGGAGCCTTCTTTCCCTGTGGGCGTCTTTTGGGCTGAATGTGGATGTTGAGCTTGGTGATGATGAGGCGGTGGTCTGTCCAGCAGTCAGCACCGCACAAGGACTTGGTCACACGCACATCCTGCCTGTCCCTCTTCCTGACAGTGACGTAATCAATGAGATGCCAGTGCTTAGAGCGAGGGTGCATCCATGACGTCCGGTTATGGGTAGGGAGGCAGAAGACTGTATTGGTGATAGCAGTTATTGCTCGGCGCAAGTCTGGAGCAAAAGGAGACCATTGCTGTTACAGTGACCCACTCCATGCTTTCCTAGCACTCCATCCCAGGCAACGTGATCACAGCCTACTCTTGCATTGAAGTCGCCAAGAATAACGAGCTTATCTGCCATTGGAACGTCAGCAATGATGGAGTGAAGATCCTCATAAAACTTGGCCTTCACTTCATCCGGGTTGGTCATGGTTGGAGCGTATCAACTGATGATGGTAAGGTGCTTTCTTCCAGACAAAGAGGGGGAGTTTCATGGTCATGAGTCTGTCATTTACTCCCTTGGGAGGTCCAGCCAATTTGCCAATCAGTGCTGTCTTCACAGCAAAGCCAACACCAGCCTCATGGCACTCTTCATTTCTTTGGCCACTCCAAAAGAAAGTGTATCCTGAGCCCCTTTCACAGAGTTCGCCTTCTCCCACAAGCCCAGTCTTGCTCAAGGCAGCAATGTCCACGTTGTATCTGGCAAGTTCCTTTCCTATTACAGCAGTTCTCCTCTGCGGTTTCCGCATCGTCTCTGTCCAGTAAGGCACGCACATTCCATGCGTCAAGTGTGAGAGGAACAATCCTCATTCTCTTCTTTGTGTTCCAACCACTGGAGTAGGGTCCCCGCCAGCCGCAGTAAGCTGGCTAGGGAGGTTTAGAGCAGGCAATGTTTAGGGCACCTTTTCTAGCCCCTTCCTCATGCCAAGGAGGTGAGCAGTGCAATTCATGAAGAGGGCTGCTCAGTCGCTCAGGGGGCTGCCGGACTCCACTGCTGCTCCGTGTCTTTGGTGAATGACCCTAAAGGCCTGAGCCGCCAGTGTGCAAGTTTGCGGCTATGGCTGCCAGTGTACCCACACCTGTCACTTTGTCGCTTGCCTGTTGCTACAGGACTTTGGTGGGTGATGAAATGGGATGGGTGGATGACAAGAGTGACTTGTGCTGTGACTTTGTTTTAAGTGAGGAAGAGATGTGCAGTTCGTCGACCTCACTCTCTTGCCTAAAGCCATCTGATTCCAGCATCAGGATAAAGTTGAGACGGCCAGAGACGGAGCTGAGTGCAGTGGATGACCAGGACATCGTATGTGTCTCGTCGTGCTCTTAGCGCTCCATGGTGCTTTGCTGGGAATCGCCTTTCTGCCCATTGACCAGCTGGTGGTTCCTCCGCACAGGCTGCCGAATCCAGTCTTCACATGCTAGGTAGACAAAGCCTAACTCACCAAGGGTTTACGACCCGTCAACTACCCTTAGCCTGGTTTAGCCGGCCAGTTGAGGCTGTTTTATGGGATGTGGCCACTGCGTATGCCACAGTTTCTTGGAGCCACAAGTGAGAGCTGAGTGCCAAGTGGGAACCAAAGGTGGGCGAGCTACCCCCAAAGGAGCACGACTGCTTCCCCCAGCCAGAGGTGCAATTCCTCCCTGGACACTCCCGAAGCAGTACGACTGCTTCCCACAACTAGAGGTGCTACCCCTTCCTGGACACCCCATACACCCCTATTGTATATACAGAAGCTAACAACTGAAGAATGCAGTAGTTGCTATTTCAAGATGAATGCTAATGCCCAACTCGAATGAAGTGTTCAAATAAATCATAGATGAGGAAAACTGGAAATCAGACCAATTTCTGTAACCAATTTTGTGATGGGGACCAAGGTATGACCCAAATTATACTTAGATCTACAATGAAATGGAAAGTGCTATTATGAAGGAAGAGGAAGTTCTTTCTTTCTCTGGTGCAAATGTGACTACTTTAAGCTTGTTTGATTAACAACAATTGAAAGAAAGAAAAAAATTAATGAATGAAAAGTGTTATTATGACCCTGAGAATTTTAACAAAGTCTTTATATTTTTGATGATGATCATCATGCTGTTGCTGCAAGAAAAGTTACTCTTATATCTCAAATTACAACAATAATTATGACACCACTGGTGGTGGTTGTAGTGGTGATTATAATGAGGTGATAATAAGAGGAAGGAGGAGGAAGAGGTTGATTCATGATGCCATTAATTATGATAAACAACAATACCTAAAGTATCAGTGACTTCCTGCAGCTTTTGAAGCATGACAGGTAGGTTGGCCAACTCTTCATGGAGTTTACCGAAGACTTCATGTGATCTGTCATACTGAACATACAGACTCCCTACCAGGATATCTACATTCTGCAATTTAAAGTTAAAATATGGAATTAGCAATTACTGAATAAACAAAAAATACATGATTATATA